>ML976992.1:245541-511363 GCA_010015675.1 Byssothecium circinans | reverse complement strand
CTGACATCCTTTGTCATCTAGGATTCAAGTTTTATATACAATTTGCTATTAGTGTATCGAATTTTCGATGGCTTTCGATGCCCAAAGCTCCAAAGTGGGGAGGGCCGCCCGCTCATGCCTCCCCCTTGTACATGGACTTTTCCGCCGTGGACTGCCGGATGCGTCTGTGCGGCCAATCCAGACACGACGCCATCCGTCATCCCAGACAACCCAACGGTTCGAGATGAGTCTTAGATCGGCACTACAAGACCCTGGCACGTGCCTGGATTTGCACGGGCCCCTGCCCTCTCGTGGTGCGTAGGGTGGGCAGTCGAGTAATCCGGGACGGATATAAAAGTCTGCTGCCTCGCCCCTGCGCTTAGGACCATATTACCGTACCTAATTTTCACTGTCGTGTGAGCGCAGTATTCGTTTTGGGATAGCTCGTTACGACCTTGTCAACCTTTAAGGAGTATCGTGTCGATAGTGAGTGTGAGAGTTTGGCCGGAGTCTAGAACATAGGACTATTTGCTACCAGTGCCGATCGCGTTCGAACAGGCAGTTTTCGATACTGCCATAGTGCACACCCCCTGGACCTTAGCCGTTGGAAAGAGCGTACATATTCGGCCACCCTATCCACTCGCCACAAAATTTCTACTCCTATCCTCGGATACACGTTTACTATCCTCTCGTCTACTATCGTTCGGGCCTTACCATCCCACCAAATTGCGGTCGTTCGACATACTCTTCGACAAGTCAACATATCGACACCTACCTATTCAACACGAGAACTTCGCCACCCACCATGACCTCCAAATTCCAAGAAATCCTCGAGCCCACCGAGGCACCAACATACACCCACCCTCACCTCAATGTTTCACTAGACGACATCTTAAGGGAAGGCCGGGAGCGGTCTGCGTCTGAGTCATCTGAGTCGTGTGGTACTCAGTCACGATCGAGCACTGAGTCGCCCAAATCGCCGACTGCATCGGACGAGGGCAAAGCAAGCTCCTTCAGGCGAAGAGCGTTCAATCTCGGAAGCAAAAAGGGTCGCCGGGCATCGTGATCTCAACCAACATGAGTCAAGCAAATCGATGTACTACGATGACCCTTGCGAACACCAACACCTTTACGAAGCCCATCTGCAAACGCTGCGACCAAACGATGGAAGCGACTTACCGTACCCCGACGACGAGCATCTATACCGTCGCACATACCCCCCACCCGACACCTCATGTCGAAGGCCCTTCCCCGAGCAGGCATGTGCCGCTCCAAGCACCCCCACCCATACCGTCTGCACACCGGTTTATCGGCATCGGTTACGGTTTTGAATACCACCCCGTCCCAGAACCTACTGTCTAATCAATCGAAACGTTGAACCACGAAAGGCGGAGTCATAGGGAAAGTCGAAGCTGGAGAACCAAGGTTCGTGGGGAAAGCATCAGCGTCTCTATTCATGCAGAGCGTAATAGCAAGCGAGGGAATGATGAACTGCAGGATTGGGAAACGTTACTTTGCCGAATTCAATTTCATTGCGCACTTCATACTTGCATCTACCTTGTGCTTTGCTTACGCTTGACATGCTTGTTCGTCTTCAAGGTCACCTGCGCAGCTCTCTAAACATGATAAGGTAGACTGCTCGAATTTTAATATTAGATCCTATGATGTAGTTTCGTTTGGAACTCTTGGGGTACTTTGCGTTGGCCCTTGATGCTCACGGTGGCGTGTAAGGCCAAGCGTCCGTTCTAGGAGGAGAATAGGAAGTAGAATAAGAGAAAGCGGTTCTATGTTCCACAGTGCTGAAGGATGATACAATGATCGAAAATGAGCGAATGATACCTATAGAAAATTCAGAGTAGTTATCCGAGCCGTGAGACGCAAATCAAGAGTTATGGTTGCGCAGCTTGGGTGAACGACACATGCCCACCACCCACTCCCACACAAGCAGAACCACATATGCATAGTAAATCGTGATATATTCCTAACCATGGCTATGCAAACAGCATCAACGCCTTCCATAACATATCAATCCCTTGGTATCCTTGTATCATCGTCGTCGCCCCGTCACGTTCACCCCACCGCATCCCCAACGGGTGTCATTCTGCGCTTACTTCTTCTTGCCCGACTTCTTGATGCCTTGCTGACCCGTGTTCATGGGACCCTTCCCACCTGCCTTGGCGGCCATCTCCTCGCGTGCCTTCTTATCTGCGTGTCATGTCAGCTCTTCGTATTCTCCATGAGCGTGTGATACGCCCCGCCCCGCCACCGCCTCCGCGCCGCGCGTGCGTAGAGATGTGTTCGCATAGAGGGAGGCGGATAGGATCGGACAGACGAGACGAAGCCTTCGGGATGCTACGAACCGGCTTGTTGCTTTGCCTTGTAGGCCATATCGTCCTCGTCGAGCTCTTTGGCTGCCTTCTTCGCTTTCTTGTTGTGGATCGGGTTCGTGCCGGCTATACACATGCTCAGTATCGACTCTTGCGCAATCACCTTGGGATGGGGTAGAGGTTACCTCCTTGACCTGAAGGCATCTTGGCGGTTTATTCAGAGTCGGAAGTGTGGTGAGGGTGTGAGGATGAGGGCTGGGAGACTTTTCTGAAGGCTGCGGTGAGTGCGGGAGTCTAGAGTCGGAAAAGGGAAGGTGGGGCGCACATATTGTGGCTCGTGGGCAGGTGGCGGGTCGGCTCGTCACGTGGGTTTGCCCATCACGCGACACCCGGGAGACCCGAACAACCAACGAGTTCCCCATTATAATTTTTTCCCTTCAGAAATGGAACCTTGTTGCTCGCCTTACTCCGTTGGCAATCGTCTTCCACTCCAACGCGATAGACATTACGGATCATTGGCTGTCAAATTGAAGCAACGGCACCTGGGAAGATGAGATGACTCATGAGCAGCCCATATCGCTTGCAATCCGAATATCTCCACGCTCCTGCAAGTCATTACAGAAAGGTGCCGTCTTTCCGCCACCCTTGACTCTTGAGGACGTCGAAGGAAGCATTATTGCCGCCGGGCACAAGACGTAGCTAAAGCTACAGCCAAAAGCTTCGTTTGTGCTGCCTGATTTTTTTCTACCACGCAGCCAGGAGGAACTGCTCTTTCAGGGCATAAGTCCACTGCATCGACCCCTAGCGAGGCGAAACCTTCCCAAAAAACAACAACGCTCCATTCATGCATCTCATCATCCCATTCGTGGAAGATCCTCAACATGATTTTCTCCAGCTCGACCCAGTCCGGAGAGGAGGTCAATGTTTCTGGGGCCCCAGATTAAAAATACCGTGAGTTTACTGAGCTGTCGTACAATGAGTTGTGTGTAACCGACATGCGATTCGTGTGATTATTCGACGTTGAGCTGTGAGCATGTGCGGGTCATGCACATTGGGTGGGTTGGCTCCCTCGAGCGGGAACGACATGGGAGGGAAGCGGGAACACCGTGCGAGGACTAGGGATATAAAGATTTATAGCAATCCGCCTTCAAGCCCCTTCCTCTAGAGCAGTGCTCTGCGTCCTCCGGTCATTCAAGTGAGAATTGCATCCGGAACAATCGCCAATATGGTTTCTAAAACCAGAGTGTACAATTGGTGAGTCCCAACACTACCTAACTTTTCTCAACACCTCAAACTAACCTTCGAACTTTAGGTACATCTCCCTCGTCGCCGCATCATGCATGGTGTTGTATGGCTATGACGCGAGTGTATTTAATTCTGTTCAAGGCTCTAAGCACTGGGTGGCCTACTTCAACAAACCGAACCCTCAGACCATCGGCGCAATCAACACGGCCTATACAGTTGGTGCGGTCGTTGCAGGTTTTTTCATGGGTGGTCCCATAGCTGATTGGGCGGGACGACGAATGGGAATGACAGTCGGCTCTGTATTGGTCATCATTGCTACATTCATGCAGACATTTACCCCCAGAGGCAATGTGGGCTGCTTCATCGGTGGACGCGTGCTCATTGGTCTTGGGCAAGGCATTGCTCTGAGTAAGTTGAACACCTATGATACAACAGGCAACTAACAGGTACTAGCTGCTGGTCCCATCTATATTGGAGAACTTGCCCCGTCCGAGATTCGAGGAACAATCATGTCTTTCTGGCAGATGTTCTATTCGGTCGGTTCCTTCCTTGCCTACTGGATCAACTACGCCTGCCAAAAGCATCCCAAGAAACTCGGAGAATGGGACTGGAAAATGGTCGTGATCTTCCAGCTTCTTATGCCCATCTTCATCATCGCCCAAGTCTTTTTCATCCCCGAGTCTCCCCGATGGTATATCCAGAAAGGGAATCGTATCGAAGATGCCCGTAAGTCGCTCGCAAAGGTCCGAGATACACCACAGGAGGTTGAAGATGAGCTACTCGCCATCCGAGAGGCCATCGAATATGAGGCTGAAGCTATCTCGAGTGGATACTCTGCGCTGTGGAAGGACAAATCCATCCGGAAGCGCATGTACATTGCCATGATCATCAATGGAGGCCAACAGATCACTGGACAGGGAACGCTCAACTCTTACTCGACCAAGATCTATGCCAAGGTGTTTAAGGACCCGGCACAGATTGCCCTAATCAACGCCTTGAACGCCACGTTCGGTATCATCTTCACTCTCAATGCTACCTGGACGGTTGATCGCTTCGGACGGAAGTTCTTGCTCGTCGTCGGTGGTATTGGTATGGCTGTCTGCATGTTGATTGCTGCTACTGTTGAGACACAAACGACTACTCTTGCGGGGGGCGGGAAGACGGTGCCTGTAGGGATATCTATCGTGTTCCTCATGTTCTTGTTCGCTTTCTTCTGTAAGTCATCTTCTGTCTCACGCGTCCACAACACTCCCTAACATCTTCCTAGACAAGCCATCCTGGGGAGCCACGGTATGGATTTTCACCGCCGAGATATTCTCCATGAACGTTCGCGCCCAGGCCGTCGGTATGTGCTCGCAGACGCAGAACGTGGTCAACTCCATTGTCCAGCAATTCTTCCCCACCTTCCTCGACAACTGCGGCTTCTATGCCTTTTACATGTTCGCTGGCATAAACCTTCTCTTGTCGGCGTTCGTATGGTTCTTCGTGCCCGAGACGAAGAAGGTTACACTTGAGGAGATTGACACGTTGTTTGGTGGTAGCAACCATGTTGAGTCAGGAGCGGAGATTGTGGGTGTCAAGGATCCGCATCATGCGCTTATGGAGGAGCAGACGGTTGAGATTGGGGGTGAGAAGAGGGCGAATGAAACCAGGGTCTAAGTGGATGTTGAGATGGATGATGGAGTAGAGTTTGCAGGTGATCATTATACTTCAATCAATGAATGACCCCGTGCAGGTAGCGCATTCGTACTCTATAAAGTTCAGTCTCGAAATTGAGGCATGCGGACGCTCTATCCTGTGCGCCAGCGTGATGTTTCCTGTCACTAGGCGGATAGCGTAAAAGCATTTTAGGTGAAATGTCTTCCAAAAGAAAAACAGAACATTGAGGTTGTGTAGTTGAATGGAGGTTTCGTACGCATACTTTTCTCGAATAGGTCTTGTAGAAGATGGGACAAGTGAATATAGGTATTCGGCGCGGTTTCGGCGCGTACAGCCGTTCCAATCGTCAGCGAAGTCGTGTGAGCACCGGTTGTCCTATGACGTGGGCACGTTGTTCCAACGTCTCGCACGCGATCGACTCACACATTTTGATAAATTCCCACGATTCCGACCTCCGTCGCGACCCTTCTACATGTTCACTCCACACACGGCATAACGGTTAAAGCATGGGGCGATATAGAGACGCGCTGTTGTTGGGGTTCGCATGCTTCTGCACGGCTAGCTGGGGAGTGGAGCTAGGCCTCTCAAGCGCCGCGGGGACAATAAGAACCGGTGGTAGCGGTGCTGCGAGCGAATCTAGTGGCAGAAAGCTACACGGCCGATTCTTGCATATCACTGGTGAGTACTCCTCTCTCTATACATCACAGCCAGAGTACTGACAGCGCCTTGCTCATCGCAGATTTTCACCCCGATCCCTTCTACAAGACATACTCGAGCACGGAACACGATGCAGCATGCCATCGAAAACGCGGGCCTGCGGGCTACTACGGCGCCGAAACGTCTGGGTGCGACTCGTCGCTTTCCCTTGTTAACGCGACGATGGACTGGATAAAAGACAATATTGCGGATCAGATTGACTTTGTCATATGGACAGGTGACTCCGCGAGGCATGACAACGACGAGAAGATACCGCGGACTCAGCGTCAGATTATCAAGCAAAATGAGTTCATGGTCCACAAGTTCACCGAGGTGTTTGGGGAGAAGGACGGCGAAAATCTGTTCAAGATACCGATTATACCAACCTTTGGGAACAACGATGTCATGCCGCATAACATTCTGCTGGCGGGACCGAACAAGTGGACATCAAGATATCTAGACGTTTGGAGAGGGATGGTACCTGAAGCGCAGAGGCACCAGTTCCAGCAGGGGGGATGGTTCTGGGTTGAGGTGGTGCAGGATAAGCTGGCCGTCATAAGCTTGAACACGATGTAGGTTGGAATAGGGGGATATTTTGAAGAATCGGAAAAGAGGGGCTAATGCAATTTAGGTATTTCTTTACATCAAATACCGGCGTCGACGGCTGCGCGAACAAGAAGGAACCTGGATACGAGCAGTTCGAATGGTTGCGTATCCAGCTGCAGGTCATGCGCGACCGAGGTGTTTCTGCCATTCTCATCGGCCATGTCCCTCCCGCGCGCGTGAACAGCAAGGAGAGCTGGGAAGAATCTTGTTGGCAGAAGTTCGCACTATGGGAACAACAATATCGCGATGTGATTGTATCGTCGTTCTTCGGGCACATGAACATCGATCACTTCATGCTGCAGGATTTCAAGCAGATCAAGAAGAGCGCGAAGAAGGGAAAACTGTCGAGTAACCGTGTAGTGCAGAAGGAAGAAGATATAAAGCTTCTCGAAGACGGGGAGGTCACGGTGGCGAGCGCGACTGATTATCTGTTGGACTTGAGGAAGACATGGGCAAAGTTGTCTTCGCTGTCTAGGAAGAACCATGCAAAGACGATCCTGGACTATGACATTGATACGAATGAGGAAGATGAAGAATGGTCAATTTGGCAAAGCGTACAAATGTTTTCGAAGCCCAAGAAGGGAGGGAAGAAGCACGGCAAGAAGCCTAAGAAATCGTACCTCGACAAGATTGGCGGCAAGTACGGAGAACGCTACAGCGTCTCTTTTGTCTCACCATCCGTTGTCCCGGTCTTCTTTCCTACACTTCGCATCGTTGAGTACAACATCACCGGACTAGAGGATAAAACTGTGTCGCCTATCGTATCATTACCGAAAACAGGACGGCCTCCCTCCAACCAAATTCCTCTTGCCGGTGTCGACCTTCTGGATGATGAAGCATACCTGCGTGAAATGGACATCATAGTAAAACGCAAGCAGAGAAAAAAAGAGAAGGAAGCCCGTAAGAAAAAGAAGAAGTACAAGTTTAAAGTCCCAGATGGCCCGTCCAAATCAACACCACCGGGTCCGGCATACTCGCTTCAACCACTTACGCTCCTTGGGTACACGCAGTACTTCGCCAACCTAACATACATCAACAATGATTTCATTGAAGACAACGTTTCGCCACATCCAACGGCTCCTCGGACGATTTTTGGCCTAAATATGGACGAGGACGGCGAGATTGAAGCTAGCGGATGGAAAGAGGGAAAGCATAAAAAGCATCAAGGGAAGAAGCCAAGACCGAAACCGCATCCGAAGAAGTTTGAGTTTGAGATCGAGTACGATACTAAGAACGACAAGAGGTATAAGCTCAAGGACCTGACAGTGAGGCGGTGGGTTGATCTTGCACGGCGGATTGGCCAGCAAGGGAAGATGAAGGACGCCAAAATTGCTGAGAATGTTGAGGAGGAGCTTTTGGAAGACGAAGAAGACGTGGTTGATGATGATGAGTATGAAGATCACGATAATGAAGATTATGGCACTGCATCCGAAGAAGAGGACGACGATGGGGATGAGATGAAGGGCGGCAAGAAGGAAAAGAAGCACAAGAAGAAACATGGCAGGAACAGTGCTTGGTATACCTTCGTCAGACGCGCATTTGTGGGCACTATGGATCCGAGAGAAATTAAAGAGGTGTTTGGTGCCCAAGAAGAAGATGACCTGAAGGCGACGGCGCAGGTAGAAGAGGTTATGGAGTTGTGAGGAAGGCCTTGCATTGTACGCAAAATTTAGACCGCGGTTGATACCCTGCATTTTTGTATTACTTTTGGTGTATATATTGAGGCTTCCGGCGTTCATTCATCATGCATGGGGACTTGTATTCATGGTTTGTGTACACGGCACGCACCCAGGCGTTTAGAGGCGCGCTCGGACATGGCATTGGTTCTGGTGTTTTGCATTGACATTCTTCCTTCCATTTTATATACAATTAGATATTATCTACAGCTTTGAAGACCCACTCGGCCTCTCTAGAGCTTTTGTCTTCGCCTTGAAGTTCTTGACCAATTGCCTAATTCCCAGATCCAACATGACATCTTCGGAGCCGCCAGGGATGCGGATACCCGGTGTTTCGCGGTAGATGCCTATTCACGCGCGTCAGTCAATTCCAAAACATCATAAACAAGACCCAGAAGCAAGAACAAGAGCAAACTTACGTTCCACCAATTCCCCCTGTCCACTCTTCGTATACCCATTCCCGCCAAACAGCAACACAGCAACCTGCGCACACTCATTCAACACAATCCCACTCTGCGCCTTAACCATAGCCGTCAACCCGCCCAACTCCACATCCGCAGCCTCCTTTGGCAATTTCGTCATCTGATAAACAAACTGTTCGACCCACGCCCACTGGCTCTCCAACAGGGCGCCGGCCTTAGCCAAGCGGTGCCTCACGACAGGTTGCTCAACCAAGGGCTTCCCAAACGCCTCGCGCTTGAGTATATATTCCGTAGCGGAAGCGAGAGCGACGCGACTCTGCCGCGTTGCGCCGATAGCAATGGTCAGACGCTCATGGTTGAAGTTCGTCATGATGTACTTCATCCCCTGACCTTCGGACCCAATGAGATTCTCAACGGGCACTTTCACATCATCCAACTCAATAAACGTAGTCCCGGCGCTAACCTGCCCCCCAACCTTCAACCGCCTCATACTAACCCCCGGATACCCCTTCAACGGTACCACCAACATGCTCAGTCCCGCGGGTCCGGGGCCGCCTGTGCGCACAGCCATGGACGAGTAGTCGGACCAGATGCCATTGGTAATCCACTTCTTGGTGCCGTTAACAATGTAGTGTTTCCCGTCTGCGGTTTTCGTCGCCGTGGTGGTGATGTTTGCGACGTCGGAGCCGGCTTCGGGCTCGGTGATGGCGATGCAGGTGCGTTTCTTGCAGAGGAGGAGGGACGGGAGGAAGCGTTGTTGGAGATCGGGGGAGCCGTATTTAATTATGGGAGGGACGCCGAAGGCCATGCCAGTTGTCAAGCTGCCTGAGGGACCGGCGAGGCCGGATCGTGCCATCTAATTTGTCCAGCATCAGCGGGTATTCTCTTTGCCTTTTGCCTTGCTCCCCTTTCCTATGGTCCTTCTCCTTCTCCTGCTCCAATCCCTTGTACTCCCAGATCCAAACATCAAAGCACATGCGTTTTCATGCGTGGAAAAGTACCCACCTCATCGCTATAAATCATATTATGAATGTAATCAAACTCCTCTACCTTGACCGCACCGAGTATGTCATGCACTCCCAACTTCTTCAACCACTCCACCGGCAGCGGCGCAGGTAAACTTGGCAACAGCATGCCCGCCTCCGCGAACGTAGGGAACACATGGTCCGGCACCGTTTCCTCCGTGTCCCATTGAAGCGCGTAGTCGAGCAGATGCTTGCCGATGAAGTCGCGGCACGCTTTTTGCCAGCGGAGGTGCGAGGCATTGTAGTACGGTGAGGGGAGGCCGGCGAGGTAGGGCGGTTCGCTGAAGGGGAGGATGGGGGTGGTCATTTTGGGGGAGAGGAGGGATGAGAACAGAGGGGAGGATGGAGGCGGATGGGACACGAGATAGGGATATAAAGAGAGGGGAGGAGGGCAATTGAAGCTCGGGTGTTTATGAATTACATTACGGCACGGAGCTTATGCGCGAGAGCTTACACGCGACGAGATGGGTGGGGGAGTCTGGGGTTGAGCGACTTACCGAGGTCCACCGAAAAACTCCCAGCAAACTACCACTTTGATCATAAAATCCGAGGCCGTATCATCAAAATTGAGTGATTGAAAGCATTAAAGATAATCGAATCTGAGCATGGTGAGTACTTCAATGCAGGAGTATTTGATAACAATTTGGCTATGGTTGGAAGTCTTCCTCCACAGATCTCTTTATCTGTTCGAATGTCGATACACTGGTATCGACAGGATAATTCTCGAGAGCTGATTTTTATAAAGTTACCCAGGTTCCTGATTTTTTGCAGACGTTCACCTCCTGCACATGTATTAGTAACGCAATGTCAAACCGAGAACCTTGCTATATCACGGTTATTATGTTGACTCGGCCTTTCGAGTCAACAAGTGCGTTCGCACCAAGATAGTTGAAGTACAGTGTAGTTCCGACGTTGGTTCCATTTGTCTATTCTTCTCTGCTCCCGGCTACATGTACTCATTCCGAATCTATGCTGTCTCGTAGACTCGTTGCATATATTAACTACACATTGTAAGCGATAAGCCCGCACGACAGTGGAAAATTACTCACACTGAAAAGAACAGATACTACACATGATGTAAGTCGAAAGACAGGACTGCCACATGCGTCAGCTTGACGTGGATGCAGAAAGTTGTGTATTCGACTCACATAGCCTTAGAGGCGTTCACAAATCCTTCTCTACGGCGACAATGGCAGGCAAGTCGCGAATATCGGTCGTCTCATTCGTAGCCAAGTCGACGACCCGTAGAGCATCGACCGAAAGCACACCCGCTGCGAGGGCTATAAACTTGAGGTCTGCTGTGTAGCATGCGCTTGGAGCAAGATGACTATATTTTGTTAGATCAAGTTCAGTGTAAGTGTAGGCAGAGACTCACCCTATTCGCACGTCTGTCGTTAAGCACAGGAGATCCGCCGAATCTATCCTCGCATTCTTCTGCTTCGCATAAACAATGTTCTCGTCCACAACAGCACTCGCCAGTAGGTCTTTCTTGTCCATACGATGACCTCCAACGGATGAGGTTGAGGGGTGAGCTTTGTGCACGTCTCGCTTCCTCTTTGGTAGGACCAGAACAGCAAGCCTGCGTGCCTTGTCTGACCTGTTGACAATGAAGACGTCCCAATGGAACGCCTCGCCCACTTGCACTTTCGGAGGTCCTGTTATAGTGAGAGTAACGTGGATCGTCTTGTTCAATGACTCTTCATGCCGTGGTCCAGAATCTGACTCTGGTTTGGCTGACTTGAGCTGCTGGACATTTGGGTTGCTTAATCTGTGCGCTGCCTTGATCAAGCTGGTGTTTTGCTCAGTGCTAAAATCGACGGGTGTCGCCCATGTGATGTTAACCATTGGTCGGCAATCCTCCGAAACCAGCACATTGGCCTTGATGTTCAGACTCAAGACGTGGCCTTCCTTGCCGAATATAGGCGTACCATCGAATGCTAGATCGGGCGTAATTTTGTACAGATAGGTGAGCTGGTCTCCCGGTTTGTGGACGACAGAAGCACCTTTGTGATCGGCGATTGTCTTGACTTCTCCCCCTACTAGCGATAGTTTTATTTCTTCAACACTGATACGACAACCGGTCACGTAGGTAATTTCGAGATCCAATGATGCCATGAGGGACATGTCGCTCAACGATGACTGGACCTTGGAGTATCGTATGCGCCAGATCAGTGCAGGTAATGCCCGGAATAGTCGGCGCTGGCCGGTCCTTATGGGCCGAGTGAGTTCCTTTGCTACAGGTGTAGATGGAGCAATCTTGTTGATTCTCAATGCGGAAAGTCGTGGATGGATCCCAGCCAGAGCAGGATCGCTCTCAAATGACTGCAAAAGGTTCGGGGCTGTTGGCACATGGCTTGGTAGGTAATCGTCGTTTTCCAGGCTCTTCTTGAGCTTTTCTGCTGGTCTCAATGACGCCGTAGGCTGAAAGTATATGGCTGGTTTGTGAAACCTGCCTCGCGGTCGACCTGCTGTGGTCAGAATAGCAGACCTCCCAGCGTAGTCTCACTCACATATGAATACTTCTACCCTCCAGACGACATAGGCATAAAGTGAATCGCCTTCATGATGGCGAACGATAGTTGGCTCGACTGACGGCTTTATGGTTTCGGAATAAATCTGCTCTTTTGGCGGTGGTGCTTTGCCTTCGGTGTCTGGGGTAGGAGCTGTGCTGAAAGCAAACGCATCAACGCTGATTACCAGCCTCGCCAGATAGGATTTCAACGCAACATCTTCCACGAGTGGTGTTCTGAAGACAACATATACTGGAACAAGTTCATCTGTATGCCTATGTATGAGTAAGAGGCTGCTAGTAGAAGAAGGTCAATCAACGCACCGAAGAGGAGTACTTGTCGTTGTGAGAGAAAAGGTAAGATGGATCCAACCTCGTCGTCATCTGGGCCATCCCACGAGTTCAGCTCATCTCCAATGTCGACATCAGTATCGGTCGGCACTACTGCCTCAAGTACAGAAGTCTCCACGAACTCGACACTCGCGCGAGGCATGTCTATGGTTGAGGTGGGATATTCGCTTGTAGGCACCGCTCATCGCTGTCTGCCAAACTATCTTCTTTTAATAGTTCTAAAGCGGGAGAGTTAGTGGGACAACAGTGAAGGTGGTAGAAGTAAGCCTTCCTTCATCCCCGTTGCAATTGCATGGTGTTGATGTGTGGCCCGTGCGCAAGCGGCCCGTGCTAAATTTTAGATGTTTCGACAGGCAGGCACACGGCGCTCTCACCTCGCGACTCCACCGTCCACCAACAACACAACGGTACGCGCATCCACCATGAACGGCTACCCATCCGCCCCAATGGGCATGCCGCCGCCCGTGATGGTGCCCCCGTCCAAGTGGCGCATACTCAAGCAGGGCGACAGGGAGTACTACCACAACATTGAGGAGAACACGACGACATGGACGAAGCCGGAAGAGCTCATGAGCGACGACGAGCGCGCCATGGTCGGCACGCAGTGGGCGCAATACAAGTCCCCCGAGGGCAGACCTTATTGGGCCCACAAGCAGTCGAAGCAGACAACGTGGGAGATGCCCGAGGAGGTCCAGAGGAATCTGGACCGCATCAAGAGCAGCCGCCCTCCGCAGCGCCCTCCTCCGTAAGTATCCTTCACCCGTACCAGATGATGGCGACTGTGCTGATATCTGTGAAGCAATGCCTGGGCTGCGGGACCTGCCATGGGCCCTCCGTCCTTCGATCACGGCCGCAACGAGCGCGAGCGCGACAGCTACCAGCCTGCGGACAGGCGCGATCGACGCGACCGAGATGACCGTGAGGGCGGCTTCGGAGGCGAGCGTGGTGAACGTGGCGAACGTGCTGAACGTCAGAGCTTCGCGCCTGCCAACGAGCTGCAATTTGCGACACCCCAAGAGGCCGAAGCTGCCTTTATGAAAGTGCTGAAGCAGCTCAAAGTACAGGCTGACTGGAGCTGGACGCAGACTGTTCGCGTTGGTATCAAAGACCCGAACTGGCGCGCCATCCCCGACCCCGAGAAGCGCGAGCAGGCCTTCAAGAAGTACTGCGATGACCTCCGCGCCCAAGAAAAACACAAGGAGAAGGATCGCCAAGCGAAGTTGAGAATGGACTTCATGGCCATGCTGCGTTCTCACCCTGAGATCAAACACTACACCAAGTGGAGGACCGCGCGGCCTATTCTCGAAGAAGAGACCATATTCCGGTCTGCGAAAGACGACAACGAGCGCAGGCAGCTGTTCGACGAGTACATTGCCCTTCTAAAGCAGGCCAATGCAGAGAAGGAGGTCGAGGATAAAAAGACTGCTCTAGATGGTTTGCAGAGCCTACTCCAGGACCTGGACCTTGAACCCTTCACTCGCTGGCAGTCTGCTGAGGCGCAGCTCGAAGACAGTATGGAGTTCAACAGTGAGAAGTATCAGTCTCTCCATCGCATAGATGTCTTGACTACTTTTGAGAAACACATCAGACAGCTACAGCGCGAACAAAACGACCGAGTACAGGCTGAGAACAACGCGAAGCGTCGCATCGAGCGCAGGAACCGGGATGCTTTCAAGCAGCTCTTGTCTGAGCTTCAAGAGAATGGTATGCTCCGGTACGGAACAAAATGGAAAGACATTCACAGCACCATCCAGAACGACCCTCGCTACACTGCGATGCTCGGCCAGCCTGGCTCGACACCACTTGATCTGTTTTGGGATGCTATGGAAATGGAAGAGCAGAAGTTTCGTACGCTGCGCCGCCATGCACTCAATGCTCTTGAAGTAAGTCTTCGCTCTCCGCCTCCCTCCTGAGATCTTTTAGCTAACAGACATCAGCAACACCGTTTTGAGGTTACAGCTACAACTCCCTTCGATGACTTCCTCAAGATCATGCGTTCTGAGCCACGTACTGCTAACATTGACGACCAGTCGGTCAGGAGCATCTTCGATTATGTTGTGGCCAAGGTCAAGAGGCGTCAAGATGATGAGCGGCGAGATGAAGAGTACAACGAGCGCTACGCGATGGATAACCTCCGCTCTGTGATAAAGCGTCTTGAACCCCCAGTGTCTCCTTCAGATGACTGGCAAGCAGTGCGTCCTCGTGTTGAGAAGACCGACGAGTATCGCGCACTCAAGTCTGAATCTCTTCGGCAATCCGTCTTTGACAAGTACATGCGCCGTCTCAAAGAGAAGGAGAGCGATCGTCGTGAGCGAAGCAAGCGTGACCCGCGCGACCGCGAGAGGGACAGGCGCGAACGAGATCGTGAGTACCGCAACGGCCATTCTGACTCTCACCGGCGTCACCGTACGCGCACCCGCTCACCCGAGAATGATCCGTACGCCGCTGAGCGCCGTCAAGCTCAGCAGGATCGGGAAGCGAGGTACAGGAATAACGACAGCACGGGTTTGTCTCCGCCTCACCGACGCGATCGTGAGCGTGATCTTGATCGATATGAGCGTTCTCGTCAAGGCAGTGGTGATCACTATGGTCGTGAGCGACGTGAGCGCGAAGCTGAGCGTGAGCGTTCCTACGTCTCGCGTGGTGATCCCCTCAGCCGTGCGGATCCGCGTGAGCGTAGTGTGAGCGAGCTAGACTATGGAGATGGAACTGGTCGTCCTATTTCAACTCGGCGTCGGCGTGAGAGCGATGAGAGTAGCTCTCGGCGTGATAACAAGGTACGCACTCTTCGGTCTTCTGCATAATGATGCCCATGTACTAACAAATCGACAGCGCCCCCGCTACTCTCCCCGTCACGATCGTAAGTCCAAGACTCCTGCTCCCGAGCCGGCAAAGGTAGAGGAACGCGCGTTGCGATCTGGTAGTGAGGAAGGCGAAATCGAGGAGGATTAGGTATCTCTCTCTCGTGTGAAGCGACCGCTTCCATTTCGTCCCCGACACGATCTATCTTTCTACGGTCGGAGCTGGTAAGTGCTGGCATATCATTCTAACGACTATGATTTGCCACATAGCCCCGTCTGCCCGGTATAACATGAGTCCGAATCGCTTATCAGCATTGCCAAACAGCGCGAGACTCGTCAGCTCAGCGTTCTGAACAACGTGAGGCGTGTATTATATGAGGCTTGTCAACCTCTCGGTGGTTTCATTCTTTGTGGGGTTGCGAGGCAAGACGCACGTCACCTTTTTATATCATTCTGCGGGAACATGCGAGCGAATTGAAGAGCAACGTCGCCTCTTTCATACTCTGTGGGAACATGAGAGCGAATGAAGAGGCCCGTCAACCTCTTTCAATCTTTTCTTTCCAATGTGGTAGCGAGGCAGGAGGGAATGTTACCTCCTTTAATATCCCGTTATGGATGCAAGTCAGGAGGCCCATCAGCCTCTTTCCAATCTTTTACCTATCAACTCTTTCGCACCTAGTGAGTGGGGGAGATGCATGGCTTCGGCCTTTACTTCCACCACTCGTACCTTCATGATGGTTTTGTATTACAGAGTAGAAAATTGAAAATGCTTCATAGTCAGCGTGCATGGTCCTTCTGTTCCGTAAACTCACCCAGGTATCATAACAGCGCTGGTACTGATGGTGCTCCCTTCCACGCCTTCGACGGGATGGGCTTGGAAAAAGCACACTCCATCTTGTACTCAGATCTGCACAGAGCACCTGCACAGTGATCGACGTAACTGGTGTGGCGATGTATATGCAGGACTCTGGAAGGGCGAGCTTCCCATGAACTTGCGGCACGATATCCAACCTCCAGCCTCATGAGTACGGGGAAATGCTCGCAGGATAGACCGACAGCGTCGCATACACCCCTAACAAGGAGCAGGGGCGCCATTAAATCACCGAGTTTTCACACAGTTTTCTAAGAACCACCGGAAAGAGAAATGACACTATCCATGCCACAACTCTGTCCCATCGGATAGCACAAATCGGCTCCAACATATGCAAAACTTTCAAACCTTCGCAGAGCTCAGCAAGGTTTATATACACATAACCCGTCCCGCGTATCGCTTCTTGACAGAGGGCGCAAACCTCGCTCAACGATTGGCAGTTTACAGAGTGAAAACTAGTTTGACCGGGACCAAAGGTTGACGGGAATGGAAACAGAGGGAAGGGGTGTACGATGGGACGGTTGGTCGATGTTCGCTTGGTTAGGGGAACGTGCATGGGGATATCTCGGGCTGGGCTATGAAATGTGGATTGTGTTTTGTGCGAGGAGTCCGAGTACTAGCGTATCGATTCTTAAAGGGGCGAACGGGTTATGGGGCTTCAATCGGCGGGTGGGGAGGGGGGCTTTTCCAATGTGGAAGAATCAAGTGGACGATGAAAAATCGGAATCAATCATGTGCGGCGGAATTTAGGAACAGCCTTGTGCCAGTGAATCGTCGAGACAGACAAACTTGTTAGCCCTAGACGTAAGTATAGCAACGTATGAGTAGAGCTAAAAGGCTAATACACAGAAAGTATAGAGTTGATAAATTCTTTATGATGAACAGACACATGTGGGATGTGCCTGCCTGTAGACGATGGAAGATGAAACAGAAAAGCAGGACCATATCAAGGTCTCCAAAACTTTTTGCACATCAATATGCATCAGTGTGTAGCATCACGCGGGATGCACTTGGCCTCTCGGCTCGCAGTAGCCCCCTAACTTGACCCGTACCTTGGCACCTACCCTTGGCAGGTACAAATGCATAGTACAGGAGGAAACGCCACTGCCAACTGCTTCATTGTCTTCCTCATCCTCCTCGTCGGACCCGCTCTCCTCATCCAACAGGTTAAGCAGACGAGCCCTCAAACCACGCTTCTTGTTGCCCCTCTTCGTGCCCCTACGCTTGACTTGCCCATACGGGCGGCGCTGGGAGAGGGGCCTGTACCACTTGTCAAACACAACTTCAAGAATCATCCTCAAGGAAGAAGTAGTTCCCGCTCGTCTTCTGTTCGTGGTCGAGCTGCGAGTTGTATTTGTTAATACGCGGGCGGTAGGAGACAGGATCGCGACGGAAGGTAACGTCGAGATTCTTGAGGAACTTATTGCAGCCGGTGAGGAGGGATTCGGGAGTGTTGGCGCGCGACTTGATGGCGGGCTGACCATCGAAGACGATGACACGGTCGGCAAGGTAGGTAGCCATGATGAAATCATGCTCGACGACGAATGCGGTCTTCTTGGCATGCATGATGAAGCGCTTGATGACACGAGCAGCGACGATACGCTGTTCAGAGTCGAGGTAGGCGCTGGGCTCGTCGATGAGGTAAATGTCGGCAGGTATGCCCAGCGCAAGGACAATGGCGACGCGTTGCAATTCACCGCCGGACAGGTTCTGCACTTCCTGGTCGATGAAGTCGTCCATCTTGAGCGGCTTGTAGACGTCGGTTTGGAACTGCGGGCTCAGGAAGGCAGCCTTGATCTTCTTAAAGAAGAGCTGGCGGACGGTGCCCTGGAACTTAGGTGTAATCTTCTGCGGCTTCATCGAGATGTTCATCGGTGGCACCTTCTTGCCGTTATCTGGCTGCAAAGCACCAGCAAGCATCTTACAGAAAGTTGTCTTGCCGGTACCGTTCTCACCCATCATAACGAGAATCTCAGAATCCGTGAATTGACCAGCTTCAACAGTGAGGTGGAAGCCGCCCAGAGTCTTCTCCATTTTCGGGTAGCTGTAGGCATTCGACTTGTCGATCATAAACTCCTCGCCAGCCTCACCGATGCGGAACTGCAACGACTCTTCGCGGAAACGAAGGTTCTCGGTCGGAATGTTTCCATCCAGGAAGATGTTGATGCCTTCGCGGACAGATGCGGGCAGGGTGACAACACCGTAGACAGCAGGCTTTCCGTAAAGGACGCAGATAAAGTCGGAGAGATAGTCCAAAACGGAGAGATCGTGCTCGACGCATATGACGTAGTCATCAGGTCGGAGCAAGCTACGGATCATACGAGCGGCAGCCAGACGCTGCTTGACATCGAGGAAGGAACTGGACATGTTAGTATGTTCCTATAATAGCAATCGACAACTGGAGCTTACGATGGCTCGTCGAACATGTACTAGTAGTTGAGATTAGTATTTTATGATTGCAAAATGGAATCAGAAACACTCACCACATCTGCCTTTTGAACGCAGACCGTACCAATGGCGAAACGCTGTAGCTCACCACCAGACAACAGCGTGACATCGCGGTCGTAGACGTGCTCGAGTTCTTTAAACCATCAGCAAGAACCCACACCGCATAATGTGTTTTCCGACGTACCAAGCACTTCGACAATCTCCTTCAGGTTGTCCATCTGCGAGCGGCCCTCGATGAGCTTGCCGACGGATTTATCGGCACTTCTGATCGCCTTCGGGATTTGATCCACATACTGCGGCTTGACGACAGCCTTGAGATCGTCCTCCAGCACCTTTGTGAAATAGTCTGTGTGACGTCAATGCAAGCTCCCGCCATACGTTCCCTATGGCTTACTTTGCAATTCCGAACCACGGAAATACTTCAAGATCTCCTCCCAGTCCGGCGGATTGTCATAGCGGCCAAGGTTGGGCTTCAGCTTCCCGCTTAGAATCTTGAGCGCTGTGCTCTTGCCAATACCGTTTGTTCCGACAAGTCCCAGCACCTGGCCCGGACGGGGCATGGGCAGCCTATGCAGCTTGAAGCTGTTCGCTGAGTAGCGATGCGTGACCTGGGTCTCGAGGTTCGTGGGCAAGTTGATGATGTTGATGGCGTCGAACGGGCATTTCTTAGGACAGATACCGCACCCTATACACAGGCGTTCGGAAATGAAGGCGATCTTGGAGCTGGGGTCGACCTCGATGCACAGCTTCCCCGTGCGGACAACCGGGCACGATTTCTTGCATTCTTGCCGGCATTTCTTGGGCTTGCACTGTCACCGCACAAAACTCCACGTTAGCATGATATTCTGCGTCGCGGGGCATGGTGGGGTAGACGAAAACGGACCTTGTCGCTGTTCACGATGGCGATACTACAGGAATTAGCATACACAGCAGACTATTAGGTGGGCGAACACACCGAGTGAGCTTGTCAGACATGGTCGCGGCGGGGGCTCCGTGAGAATGACTGTTGTCGCGAGAAGGCGGGAATTTGTTTAGATAGTGGGGTGGGCAGGGTGTGGAGAACGAGACGAGAGATCAGGAGCGCGAATTGCACGCCCAAGGTCTCGCAGGTGTGAGTAGCTGACTCGGAACTTGCAGTCGATGTATGAGTCGGTGCGGTAAGGTTGGAACGCTGCGCAGACGTCAAGTTGAGCATTCACACAATATATTTTCGGTCAGCAAAAGCCGTTCTGCTCTGATTGGCCCTACACATGTACTATCACGTGCTGACTATCACATGACTCTGCGCACAGACCCGCATTCTGTCAGTCTCTCGGTGCTGTGCAGCGTCTCCAAATTCGAGACCTCCACATCGTCGTCCTCCCAACTTCAAGGTTATACCGCCAAACTACCCACATCGAGGGTATTGACCATGGACTGTAAGTGTATTACCGCAGATTTCCCATAAACCCCCTCAACCCCAAGCAAACCGGCCCTCTGCTCTCTCTGCCCGTTGCGCTCAAGTCCATCTTCACGTCACCTCTCGCCGTCCCTCCATCGGCCAAAAGCCTCTTGGAGCCATATACCGCCGTCATCCAGTCCTCAGCTGCTCTCGCAGCCCTCTCCCGCTCAGTCTGGGTCCGCCCGCTGCTCGATTTCCGCCCTCAGTTCCGCCGTCTGCCTGCCCGCTCCGTCCATCGAACACGGTCCCATTCCATCAGACCTCGATTGCACATCACTTGCTTGCTATTCTGCGTCGCTTTTTGTTTGCCCGGGATCGCGTATTTCTGCTCTATCCAGCGCACTTGCCTGCATACGCTTCAGCCGCGTCCCTCCTCAGATATCGTACTGACATGCTGCCAGCGCCGTCCATCGCAGTGCCCTCGACCACCCCTAGCCATATGGCCTCTCTTCCTTACACAAACGGTCACACTTCGCCGGTCACTTCTGATGTGCAGTCGCCTTCCGCTCCTTCACCGCCTAGCGAGCCCGAAAACTCAGACACGCACGAGGCCATCGCCAATGGCACATCGTCCGACGACGACGCCCCCGGAGAGGAATACGATGAAGACGAAGCGATGCATGATGCTACAGACTCTTCTGAGGACGTAGATGCCGAGGGCGAGCCGGATGGCGACTATGACTCCGAGACTCCGCCGCCTGAGCGTGCGGCTGTCAGCCGTGCCCGTAGCTCGACGTCGCAAGAATCCCAAAGGCCTCCAAAGCGGAAGGCCAGTGTAGAGGATGACTTCGCGGCTCATCCGGAGCTTTATGGTCTCCGCCGCAGCGTACGTGGCCTCAGTTTCCATCGCGACTTCCAACTAACTGTGCCTAGGGTCGCGCCCGACCAACTCGCCGGATCGCAAGTCACCCATACCAGACTGCCATATCGACTTCACTAACACGGTGCAGGTCGATAGTAGCGATGAGGATGGTCAATCAGATTCGGATCAGCCTGCTAAGCGTCGGCGAACCACTGCATCACGCAAAGGTGCCACACTCCAC
Organism: Byssothecium circinans; assembly: GCA_010015675.1. NCBI lineage: Eukaryota > Fungi > Ascomycota > Dothideomycetes > Pleosporales > Massarinaceae > Byssothecium > Byssothecium circinans. Next base: position 490,264 of record ML976992.1, on the reverse strand, counting down.
GTTCGTCATGCCTTTCATCAATACTGACCACTTGTGTAGTCTCGAACCAGCCGACCCCCGTCTACCAGTCCGCCGATACTGGTTCAGAGTCCGATGGCTATGTCGGAGCTCGCCGAAACATCCCGAGCAAGAAGGAGAGGCAGCGTAGGCAACTTGTTGCCGAGGGCAAACTATCACCATCGCATGGCGAAGTCCGATTCTCAGCGCGGCGCACAAAACAGGTCACCAACTACAACGAGGATGAAAGTGAGCAGTTCGAGGCGTCTGAAGACGACATGACTCCGAACTATTGGGCTAGCACGGTCGAAGAGACAGGCCCGGCCATCGACAGGGTTCTCGACTATAAACCCAAGGACGACACACGTATGACATCTCAAATACTCTCTGGAGTATGTCACTGAACATGGCTGACTGTTTGTAGAGCTCGATCCTTATACCGTAACAAAGAAGCACTTCGATTACCTGGTTAGTATCCTTTTTCTTCACACACGACCTCCTTACTGACCTCCTCAGATCAAATGGCAGGACAAGGCCCACTATCATTCCACGTGGGAAGAGTACGAGACGATCGCATCTTGCAAAGGCTTCCGTAAGCTCGACAACTACTTCAAAACCGTCATTATCCCCGCCATGTACATTCACTCGCGCAAGCAAGAAGAGCCCGAAGAATACGAGCAGCACATGGTTGCCCGAGAGTCAGAACGTGAGAATCTCAAAGACTTCAACGTCGTCGAACGCGTGATTGATGCTCAAGAGGGCGAGGACGGCACAGAGTACTTTGTCAAGTGTAAGGTCACCATCCATGGAACCAACCCCTTTTATGATTACCTAACACGGTACAGGGAAGGGCTTGACCTACGACAATTGCACTTGGGAATCCAGTGACCTGGTCAGCGATCTCGCACAAGATCAGATTGACCGATACCTCGACCGCATGTCCAACCGACCTGTTTCGGACCTCAAGGAGTCCAACCTTAATACGCGGAAGAGATTCACCAAGCTCGACGAGCAGCCAAATTATATTAAGTTTGGTCAGCTACGGTCTTTCCAACTGCAAGGTGTCAACTTCCTGGCCCACAACTGGTGCAAAGCCCAGAATGTCATCCTCGCCGACGAGATGGGCTTAGGCAAGACGGTCCAAACAGTTTCATTCATGAATTGGCTTCGGCATGATCGTCGACAGCAAGGACCTTTCATTTGCGTGGTTCCCCTCTCCACGATGCCTGCCTGGGCCGACACATTCAACAACTGGACTCCCGATATCAACTATGTAATTTACACGGGCCGTGAGGATGCACGGAAGATCATCCGCGACAAGGAGCTTCTTGTCGATGGCAATGTCCGCAAGACCAAGTTTAACGTTCTCATGACCACTTATGAGTACGTTTTGGCCGACTGGCAGTTCTTGTCCCAGATCAAGTGGCAATTCCTTGCAGTTGACGAGGCGCATCGTCTAAAAAACCGCGAGTCCCAGCTATACGAGAGGTTACAGAGCTTCAGCGCGCCCAGCCGTCTCTTGATCACCGGAACCCCCATCCAAAACACACTGGGAGAACTGTCTGCTTTGATGGACTTTTTGATGCCCGGGCAGGTCGCAATCGACGAGGAAGTTGACATGGCCGACGAAGACGCGAGCCGCAAGCTTGCAGAGCTCAGTGATGCCATCCAACCGTACATGATCCGCCGCACTAAGGAAAAGGTTGAAGACGATCTGCCGCCCAAATCCGAGAAGATCCTGCGAGTTGAACTTTCAGATATTCAGCTTGAATACTACAAGAACATCCTTACGCGCAACTACGAAGCCCTCAATGAGGGCGGCAGTGGCCACAAGCAGTCGCTTCTGAATATTGTGATGGAGCTGAAGAAAGCTAGCAACCACGCTCTGCTGTTCCCCAACGCCGAGCACAAGCTCCTCGGCGCAAATCCCACCAAGGATGAACAACTGAAGGCTCTTATCACGACAAGTGGCAAGATGATGCTGCTTGATCGTCTTCTTAGCAAGCTAAAGGCTGATGGTCATCGTGTCTTGATTTTCAGCCAGATGGTTCATATGCTCGACATACTCACCGACTACATGAAGCTGAGGAACTATCAGTATCAGCGGCTGGATGGTACTGTTCCTGCACCTGATCGCAGAACTGCAATCGAGCATTTCAACGCGCCCGGCAGCGACGACTACTGCTTTCTCCTATCCACCCGCGCAGGTGGTCTCGGCATCAATCTCATGACTGCCGACACAGTCGTTCTCTTCGACTCTGACTGGAATCCTCAGGCGGACTTGCAAGCAATGGCTCGTGCCCATCGAATCGGTCAACAGAAGCCGGTCAGTGTTTATCGCCTGGTATCCAAAGACACTATCGAAGAGGAGATTCTCGAACGGGCACGCAACAAGCGTATGCTTGAGTTTATCACGATTCAGCGAGGTGTCACGGATCGCCAACAGCAGGAGATCAACGACAAGCTCAAAGCAGCTGAGGTACCGAACTCTGCCGAGGACATCAACAACATCCTGAAACGTCGAGGTCAAAAGATGTTCGAACAATCTGGCAATCAAAAGAAGCTGGAAGAGCTCGACATCGACTCCGTACTCGAGAACGCCGAGGAACATAAGACTGAGCAGGCAGCCGGCCTCACCTCTGATGGTGGCGCTGAGTTCCTAAAGAACTTCGAGTACACCGATGTGAAAATCGATCTGGAATGGGATGACATCATCCCCAAGGAAGAGCTTGAAGTTGTCAAGGCTGATATTGAGAAGAGGAAAGAGGAGGATGCTACGCGCAAGCTCCTTGAAGAGAGCGCTCCTAGGAAGCGCAAAGCCGCTACAGACAACGACCGCTCACAACGCGCAGCGAAGAAGCGTGCCAGAGAGGCGACCAAGCACATCGAGGTCGATGATGAGCCTCCGTCGGACGAGGATGACAGCTCCGGACGCCGCCGAAATCTTGATCCGAAGCGACCCCTTGACACTCGAGAGATCCGCAATTTGGTCCGGGCTTACGAGCGCTATGGCTCACTCGAGGAGCGCGGTGAAGAGATGATCAAGGAGGCTCGTTTGGTCGGCCGAGACTCGGACATCATCAAAGCCACCCTCAATGAGGTGATCACCATGTGTCACGACAAGGTCAAGGAGGAGCACGATCGATTGAAGAGCCTCGAGACTGAGGCCAATCGACATCTCACCAAGAAGGACAAGAAGGCCATCCTATTCGACTTCCGTGGCGTCAAGAAACTCAACGCCGAGACCATTACCGAGCGACCGGTTGAGATGAAATTACTCAAGGAGGCTATCTCTGGGACGCCGGATTGGCGTAACTTCCGCGTTGCAGGTGCTACAAAGGGGGCAACCTACTCTTGCGAGTGGAAAGCTCGCGAGGATGGTATGCTCATGATCGGCATTATGCGCCATGGCTACGGTGCATGGCCAGCTATTCGCGACGATCCCGAACTTGAAATGAGCGATAAACTTTTCCTTGAAGAACAGCGCGTCGACAAGAAAGAAGAACGTTCCAAGGCCGACGAAAAGAACGCAAAGTCTCCAGGCGCCGTGCATCTTGTTCGACGCGCCAATTACCTCCTTACTGTGCTCAAGGACAAGGTCGGCAACGATCCGAACGCGAAGCGACTGATGGAGAACCATCACCGCAACAACAAGAAGCAGCAGCTCAACGCACGTCGCCTAGACAAGATTTCGAGCGTCTCAGCCAGTCCAGCTCCCGCTGGGCAAGCACGTAAGATGGCTTCGCGCGAGTCAGAGAAGCCTTCCCATCGGCATTCTGAGAGCCGCCATTCAGAGCGACCCGAGAGCCGTCAACGCGACAAAGGCACGCCGGACCATAGGAGTCGCCAAGCTGACCATTACCGTCCCTCCGATGGACAGCGCAGCAAAGAGAACCGCGGTGACCGCAAGAGTACCGACCGTCGTCTTCCACATTCGGATCGCAACAACACTCCCGAAATTCGGCGCAAGATCAGCGGCGATGTCGACAGGTTCCGTTCAAAGGAGGACCGCTCTCGGCCAAAGGAAGATCGCTCGCGACCGAAAGAGGATCGTCCACGATTGAAGGAGGAACGGTCTCGACTGTCGGAACATCATCACCATGTTGCCTCTACGAGCCCGTCTATTAATAAAGAGAAGGAAGTCGACGAGTTCATCGAGAAGAGGTTCGTGCCTGTGCGAGAGTGTCTCGGCAAATTGAAGAAGGCAACGATGAAGAACTATCCTATCAAGGACACGCTAGTCAAAGTTCTCAAGGTTCAGCTGCTCGCTATCGGCAATTTCATTCACCAGTCGGCCCGTGACAACCCTGAGCTGGAGGAGCGAATGTGGTAAGCACCGGCCTCTGTTTGTCAGCACAATACAGTGACTCACTAATTCTGTAGGAACTATACGGTTGCCAACTATTGGCCACGTCCCAACGTCACGGTGTCGCAGGTCAAGGGCATGTACACGAAGATGTTAAGCAACGAGAAGAAACCATCCTCGAGCACGAATGGCCAAACGAACGGCGAGAAGTCCAACACCCAACCCAACGGGCAGGGCTCACCACCCGCAAAAACCAACGGAGCATAGCATGCTAGACGAGTGTGCGCCTCGATCTGCCTATGTCTCCCTATGATTTCCGGTATCATGTTTTACCTAGATGCCTTTAGAACATTTCTGCCATCCCTCATGATCACACATTTTTAGTAGCATAGCGCAGGTGTTAGGGATAGGGCACTCATACACATTCAGCGGCGCAGGGACGGTTTTTGCTTTCATCCATCTCTCGGCATTCACGGGATCTTCGGATATACCGCCGTCATCGGCATCATCCATATCGGGTTCCGCTTCAGCTTTTGGGGAAGTACACAAATATAGGGGTCCATCATGTTCAGAGGCACGGCACCGGCGCATTCCCATCGGACAACGGGTATAAACATCAAAAGTCATCCAAATCGGATGCGTTGATTGCAGCATTTTACGGAAAGGGATTGGGCTTTGTTTACTTGTTTTTCTTTCCCTGGTCCATGTTCTTGCATGTTCTCTCCTTTCACCATCGTTTGTCGACTATGCACCATCATGTCTATCGTCTGTCGATGGCTGTAAAGGCTTCCTCAAGTATGATATGGCACGACATGGAACTGGGGTAGGGTGGAATGAACTGGGGTCAAGTGGTGTCTGTATCCATGCCCTTTGTCAACCACTGTATCGATCGACACTGTCTCGTTGGTGGTTGAGTTCATGGGTGGTTATTTATTAGAGAGTAGCTTAGAAAAGCGGCACGTGTGCTGTGCTGCGAATGATGAGTTACTCTATTCTCGACTGCTTCTTTGATGGATTCTGCATGCCTAGAGCATGATTCTGCTGGCTAGATGAGGCAATTATCGCCGCCAGCCAAATGCATGTATACGAGTGTAGAGGCAGACATTTGTTATGGTGGAACGAAAAGACTATAAATGAACAACCCTGACCAATCGACCGCTATCGCGTGAAGAAACGAGTGACTTTATTCGGACAAAGCTACGAAACATCAAATGAAAGACGTAAACAGAACGAGGAGACCATCGTTGAAGTGGATATCTCTTCCCATCCACTCCAAAGTCTCACAGACTCATACACTCAACCATCCCCAAAAATCCTACGATACCCTACAATGCATCCTGCTGCCATATTCTCACTCTTCAGCCGGCTAGGTTACAGCACCGTTAACAAACACCCCATCACGGATCAGTGACCGCAATATGCGAGCCCAAAGATCCGAGCAAGCATGGGGGAGGTCACGGAATACCTCGAAGACCCTCGGGATTCGCAGTCCAGAGCTCTTCGTCTATCTATCCTTCATCAACATCGAAGTCTTGCCGCGCCCAGCAAGTTCGACGTTAAGATAGGCCGAAGAGGTCTGCCCTGCGGGTCCCCAGATTCTTCGAGGTCGCCCTTGAAGCCCCCCACGAAAGGGATCTAGGTGTTCTCATATCAGTAGCGAGGTATACATTCTCCCCCGCATTGCGTATATGTCGGGAAGAAGGGTGTATGTCTCATATCAGGGTGAGGAAGGGGGTACTGTGGACATTACCATGAGATTGGAATGTTTGTCAAGACCGAGATGCTTGATCGTCTTCAGTACGGCTTCTTCGCCACCGTCGATGAGGATGGCACCAATGAGAGCTTCGAATGCGGTGGCTACCATTTTTCTGCTCCTTTTATCCTCGCCCTGGGCCTGGTTCTGCAGGATCAAGGGCCCGAGTCCGAGGTTTTCGCCTAGGCGGCCTAGGGCCTCGTTGGTCAGGACTTCTTGACGGAACTTGTCGAAGACGGCTGGTGCAGTGACTCGTCCTTCTACAATTGGTGAGCGAGCGTAGAACTTCTTTTTTCTTCCCTTTTGTCTAAAGAGGGAGGTATATGATCGCATATCTCCATGGGAATGGAGTTATCGTATTTTTGAACCTGTTGCCGTCTTGACATGGGAATAGACGTACCATGGGCCTCAAACCATATCTTACACAGCAAGAAATCAAGTACGGCGTCTCCGAGAAAGGCAAGAGACCCATTGTGCCTAACTGTGTGCGGAGTGCCGTCGACGGTGAGGATGTTGGATTGACCGGCTGCTTGAAATGCTCCGGCACATGTAAGCTTCTTTTGGAAGACATAGCCGGAGATATTCTCTGCTTGGGAAATGCTGTAGTCGATCTTAGACATAGTGGTAGTGTTGGTAGGAAGTGATGTTTTATCTGAGAAGTGATTCGCAAGGTGTATTAGAAGAGCGCAAAGGAAGGAAACATACTGCCATGAAATCGCTGCCATGTTATACCTGCTTTTGTGGGGTGTGGGGTTTGCCTAGCGAGCATGATGTCGTGCCTCAGCCTTGTTGGCTGCTGCCTATTATCTACAAGATGACGGAACCATTTCCGGTGTGGTGACCGGTCTGCACAGTTCAAAGCGAGTTAGCACCACATGACCGGCTTTGAAACTGGGTTTTATGCTCGTCAGACCTCACATTCCCATACCAAATTCTCCCTACCCGCCCACTGCATAACTGTCCACGCCTTCCCACCCCCGAATGCCGTCGCACTCATACCCACCCACCTCTCCTCTCCTCGCCTCTGCGTGCCCCCCTCCCCATCCTGCTCACCTTTTTCAACTCTTAAGCCTTCCCTCCTAATCATCAAGTATATCTCCCTCACGAACAGCGGACTAATAAGCCCTCTCCACCTCACTCTAACCAGATCCTTCGTTCTACATCTCTTATCAACCAAGCTCGAAACTTCGTATCTCGAGAGATGTGGATGAATAGAATCATGTGCAGAAACGCGCGGTGAAGCGAGGGAAAGCATGTTGATGTATTCATAGAGGTCGAGTGCATTGTGGTGATCGTAGAGGGAGGGAAGATCGGAGACTATGAGGTCGGGTATAAGAGTCTTCGGGAGATGAGTGATGGTAGGTATGATGTTGTGTATGAAAGGTTGATGCTTCGAGATTGGTTCTCGGCCTGCTGGGAGGGACTCTTTGGACGTGGGGTTGAAATTGTAGAAGAGCCAGGTCAGGGATTGATTGAGGACGTTCTTGCAGGCCCATTCGAGGCGCGAGAAGCCTTTCTTGCCGTGAACCATGCTAGGCAGACGGAGGTCGAATTCAACGACTGTATTCTTGTGAGCTTTTGTCTTCCGTGTGATGCGTTGAAAGTTATACCCCATCTGTTCTTATGGTGTTTCTTTCCCCCATCCTCGATAGGTTTCCCTTGAAGACCACACTTCTCATATGTCGGCCTATCGAGCTCTAACCTCAATATGCCTTCGTGCAGCGAAAAGATATTATCGACGAGCGGCCGGCCTTCGGAGAGCATCATGATGTTACCTGTGCGTATATCAGCTCTCCACTCTCCCTATAGAGCCACAATCCTCCGAGGGACATGCACATACCTTTTTTGACGTACTCCTCAAAGAAGTCGCCTTCAAGTATCTCGCTCAACTTCAGAAACACCCGCGCATAAACGCCCCTCGCAACTCCGTCCTCTCTCTCTAATTGCGCACGCACAAGCTCATAAATCTCCTCCGGCAGTATTAAATCTAACTATACGCAACTATTAGCTCCTCGTTATATATAAGTTCGTCGCCGTGTCTCGGTGCGTCATACCGTATGCGAAAAAAGTTGCGCATTGAAGGTGGAGAAAGGTTTCTTCTTCGTCGAGACATTCTGCGGATCGATGTAACCCGGAAGCACGCTGTGCGAGAAGTAAATTTTCGTGTCGGGTCCGGCGGGACGGTGTATATCGAGCATCGCGAAGGTGGAGGGGTTGAGAGGTGGTTGCGGAGGTGAGCAACTGGTGGGAATGCTTTCGAGTTGAGCTATGCAGGGATTCGCGTGTGGAGCTTTGGTGGGGAGACTTCAGCCTTACCGCTTACACGTGCCCTCTATCGAGGATGATGCTTGACTCACTGCATGCTTCTTACGCAGACATCAATTTTAGATAGGACTTCGTTCCATATAGTATAATTATTGAGCTTTCAAGAAACATGCCCACACTCCTCACCCTCCCCCGCGAACTCCGCCAAACAATTCTCCTCCACGCCGTCCAACAAGAAACCCACCTCATCGGCCGCACCTACCCCAAACCCATCCTCTCACTCCTCCAAACATGCATCCTCCTCCGCAACGACATGGCCTGGGTGATCAGTTCGTGGACGCCAACCTGGTACCTCACAAAGCCCTCCGACCTGCCAAGCCCCCCAAGTATCACCATTGTAGGCACCACCTACAAACCCACAATTACCCAAATAACCATCAGCATATTCCACGACACGCTAGTCAAGAACCTCAAAAAAGCAGACTGGATAACTGGCTATGGGTATCTCGCGCACCCCGAACTCATCACCGCCTGGTCTGCGTCGATCCCCTCACTCCCAAAATCCGGTATCAGGACCATCTTCTTAGATGTCACTCCAGCACCGGGTTGGATGCGTTCAGGTCACTCCACCTCACTCCAATCTCTGCTCAAGGATAACCGTGTGGCCCGCCTATTCATGAACGAGCACGGGAATACCATCCCGTCACTCATCCGCCAGGTTCATGATCACTACACTCGAGCTGTCGAGATCAAAATGACTGGGACGCTGAATCATCGCTCGAGGCTCTTTGTCTCTCGTGTACAGATGGCATGCCTGCAATGGGGTAGGTACGTGGAGTTCATGGGCACGTTTCTCGACAGCGAGGTAGCTTTGATACGCGCTGTGCGTATTGTAGCGCCCAAGAAGAAGCCGGAACATGTGAGTTGGAAGGAATGGGAGAGTATGCGATTGTTGGGTGTACTTCGTAGGGTGACCTGGGCAAAGGATACGAAGCTTGCGTTTGAGCGGGCCTGTGATGAGGATGGCGAAGATGAAATGGTGAGTGTATTACGACAGATTGCCACGTTCAAAGCGAGTGAAGATGTGGAGCGGTTGGAAATGCCGCCTGCTGGGAAGTTGCAGAGGGCTGCTGTGCATAAGTTATCGAGAGACCTTAGAGTGTCCATGGTTTCAGAAGGGGAGGGTGATGAGAGGCATGCAGTCTTTAGTCATTCAGTATAAGTAGAAGCATATTAAATGCTGTGTGATGTGTGCATTGTTCGGGAATAGAACCATAACAGTATACACATTCGAAAACCCTGCAGCCATTCATCCTCTTGAACCCCCCTGCCCTTGCTGGTATGTAGCACCCCTCATAACAATCATCGCTCGAAATATGCGCCTTGATGCCCTTCACATATACATGCTCCCGTACTAACGCCATGAAAAGCAAATATGTACCGTCTCAAGGCTTATCCTTGGAACCCATCGGAGCTCTGTAATAACCGTAAGCACACCCCATGATAACGCCATAGACATCTATATGAAGATAGGATCAGGAAACAGAATCCAATCAAGGAACAGGTGACATCGACTCCTTCATAGGACTTTGAACTGTGAGGGTGTATTCGCGTTTGATCTCATCAACAAGCTTGACATCGACTTGTTGGTTTTTGGGAAGCATCTTGTGGTTGAGGCACCAACCAGCGCGGCGGGCGAGCTCGGCAACCACAGTATCACAGTCTCCGAGCAGGTTGATATCGAAGTTGATGTGATGTATGGGCTATAAAGACATCAGTGTGCACTCATAAAAGGGTCTGCTGAACATACGTCTCGCGAGATGTAGATCTGCGGCACATCCGGAGGAAGGTAGTTTGGGATCTCAGAGACCGGTGCCACCTTCATGCTCGTGCCCATAACAATCACAAGATCGACCTTGTCCCTGTCCACTTCTTTGAGGCGGTCAAAGAAGCCTCCGGGTAGTTGCTCACCGAAGAAGGTGATGTCAGGCTTCATGATGCCTGGCTGTGGGATGTCATAGGCACCATCTGAATCGGAGTCTTCCTCGCTAGCCCTGCGTCGCTGCTTGGAACTGCTTTTTGACCCATTAGAGCTGCGCTTACGCTTCATGCCTGTCTTCTGGGTTGCTATCAGCTCTATGCATTGTTTGCATTCTGCAGGCTTGTGCGCGCGCACGGCGTCAAATATGTCCACACCGGGGACCTTGTGCCCGCACTTCCTACACGTCGCCCAAGCCCATGAGCCGTGACACTGAATGAGCTTCTCTCTCTTTATGCCTGCATGCGACTCCACGTTGTCGATGTTCTGCGTGTAATTCGTGAGCAGCTTGTCCTTGTCCTGCACCAAGCGTATGAATTCGTGTGTTGGGGTCCAGTTGGTGAGATCAGGGATGATCTCCCCAGCGAGTTTGTAGAAGATGGACGGGTCTCGGTCAAACTCATGAAGGTCGAATACCTGCTCGGGTTCGTCGTAGCCCATGTCGAGTAACTTGGAATAGAAACCCGTGTTCTTGCTACGGAAATCGGGTATTCCAAGACTCGTGGAGATGCCCGCACCGGTTATGACCATGATGTTCTTGCGCTCGCGCAGCAGCTTGACCGCATCGTCGATTGTTTTGTACTCGTCCAGTCGCTGTCGCTTGTTCAGCTCGCGATTGATCGCAAGGCCAAGAATGCGGTAGAACGACTCGTCTGGCACGTCCGCTGCATGGCCTGGAAGGGTGATTCCAAAGGCGGTGCATAGCTTGCGTGCCGTATACCGGCCCGATGTGATGTACTCGAGGACAAACTTATCCGCGCCTTCTTCGCGCAGGCGTTGGCGGATCCGGAGTGCTTGTGCTGGGGTGACGCAGTCATCTGCTCGCATCAATCAGTTGCCACTCGTTCGAGGTTTGGGGGAGCAAACCAAGGGTCATAACTCACCATTGGCCGAGTACTCGAAAGTCTCTTCAGACTGGGCCAGAAGGTCTTCCAGGAGCGACTCATTCTCCCACGCGTCATCTTCACTATCATCGTCCTGCGCAGATGCGCTCGCGTTCGGGTTCGGTTTGGCGCTCTCCGCTTCGGCCATCATGTCGATGCCGGGCACAGAGACCGGGTCCTGTACCAGAACGGAGCCGGTAACAGTTGAAGCAGACATGGCAAGCGTCCAGCTGCGCGTACCTGTCGAGAACGAAATATAAGGACAGTATTAGTGCGTGTATGCGGGATGGTGAGACTGCGGACGTGTAGCAGTTGGCCGTGGCGCTAGCGGTCTTTGGGTAAAATGGGCGGATTTAGCCTTCACTTCCAATCGCTCACATTGGAGTGATCTATCAATCCCTCGTCGTGGTGACTTGTCGACGCCAATCGATCGAACTCTGTATGCTGCGAGATCTTCCGATGCCTTGCGCCTTGCATTGCGCCTGCATATTTAACCGTCATAAAAGAAAATTCTAGGAGGGGTAAACAGCTTTCGGCATGCCGATGGAGCTGCATTCGGTACAACCATAAGAACTGGCTGTCTATTCGGTGTATTTCTATAGGCACATTCGATTCTAGCATACACCGCTGCGCTGGTTCTCCCGTGCCTACTGGTTGTATATATGGCGTGATGTACCGTTCGGTCCTTAGAGTCATTCGTTCTTCTGTCGTCTTAATTTGCGTATTTCGGTTCTGTCCACGGGCATCGCTCCACTATCGGGCTTGGCACCCTCACGGAAGAGGAGGAAGAATCCAAGGCATCAAACTCCACTTCCAGACACGCAGAGTAGCATGGAAACCTTACCAGTCGAGGTTGTCAATCATATCTTATCATACCTGATCCATCCAAGGTCCTCACTTCCAGGCCTTACAGAAGACCAAAGCAACCACGACGTGCCGAAAGAAGACCAAGGAGCTATCAGGGATCTTCTCAGCGTTACCAGGCCTAGTGATACTGGGCGGGCATATGAGGATCTATTCTGCTGGGCTGAATTCAGGCATCCATTCAACGCCTTGGCCGCTACCTCTAAGAGATGTCACGAACTGGTCGAGAGCTACTGCGCCCATCTGGTGAAAGCAACCAACAGATTCAATCTTCCATTCGCACACCTTGACGCCTACGGTCATGCATGTGTGTATCCGGACATGAACCAGATTGTCTATCGTCGGTTGTGGCTTCAAACAGCTCCTCGGCCTTGTGTCTTCTGTGCGGCAGCAATTCGCGACTACCCTTACAAAACTGTGACACGGCTGTTGCTCGCATGTGAAGATTGCTTCTTCGCTCAGGTATTTGTAAGTGTTGTCTTACCAACCAATTTGTCGTGGATTTGACCACTGACCGACTGAATAGACTTTTGAAGAGCTTCAACAAATATATCATCTGGACGATCCTTCACTTCTCTCCGTTAACAAAATTCGTGGCTCGCCCAATTACGAATGGATCCTTCGTATCGACGTCGAAGCACTGGCACTGAAGCTCTACGGTACAAGATCTTTCCACCACTCACGGTTACCAGGAGAGAAGGCAAGGCCTTGCGACATATGCCTTCAAGCTGGCATACATCGCCAAATCGGCAAGCAATCACCTCGACGATCGAAGAGGTTGCCCGCGCAGCTGAAATTGTCTCCAAGGTCTCAGGGACGATGACAATGTCACGGGAGACGATTAGCAGCCTGGCATCCTTGTCGACTTTGAGGCTATCGAAAGGCTAGTTATACAGTCCTGTGCGATAAATCGGATCAGCCACTTCAGCTCGGCCGCCGTTAACCTTTGCTAACCCTTTGCTTCTTTTACCTCACATGTTTGGGTTTCTAGACTCTCTGTTGGATATTGTGGCAGGGCTTTGGGTAGAATTGGGTTTGCAATTGTATTGATATGGCAGGCTGGACTGAATAGTCTTGCATAGATGGATACCCGGAGACTACACGAGTTTATGAGGCATGAAATGATAACGCACTGCTCCGGAACAGTGCTCGTGTACAGAAACGCCACTGCCTGCTTACGTACAAGCGCCTTGTCAGCCCACCTCGAGGGGGGAGCTGCCTCGCGTTCTCTCCTCAGCGTCGCCTGCCCTCCCGTATCGACCTTCTAAGTGAAACACATCTTTGCATGTCATGCCTTTCCCTAAATACAATTGTCGTGCAATCTTCGTGCGAGCGTCTTACTGTATTGTCGGGCGATGAGAAAGAGGAACGAACCGACTGGGGGCCATGTTTTAGTACTCAGCTCTGCTCACTACTCGGCCCGTGGCGCACGCCACCCTCTAGATTTAACCAGATTCTGCCTAGCGGTCGCCGCCAAGCCCTCAGCCTTGTCATCCTGCTGCGCTTCTCTCCTCTCCCTTGCCTCTTCCGCCTTCGTATCGTGAAAGTGCTTTCCCTTTCTCTCCCTTCTTCACCTTCATCCTGATATCTCCGTCGGCAACAAAGTAATTAAAAGTGCGATACGCTGCACGTAACACTCGCTCCTCACTGCCACTTTTCTTGCCACACTGCGCTCCCTCGAGTAAACAAACACGACCCAAGTCCGGTTTCCTGCCTTGTACACCCGATCGCCATCACCATCGCCAGCGCACCTCCCAACCTCTCATCTCACCACTTCCACCACAATAAATCCCACACAAACAATCGCAATGGCCCAAGTATCGCCCACCCCAGCGCCTGCGACGCTCACGACCCAGAACCGCCCATTTCCCGTCTCTAGTTCATCTTCCTCGACTCGTCTCACCAGCGGCTCACCCAGCTCGCCGCTCGCCTCGGTTACGTCGTACTCGTCCATCTCCTCCATCTCTGCCAACGGCACCTTCAACTCCACGGCTACCACATCTACTGTCAACTACGGCTGGGACTGCAACCCCAGCAACTCCGCCAGGGCCAGCCTCTTCGAGAACTTCAGCGGATGCACATACGCCAGCTCTACCCCGACTGCGCGGCCCAGCAACGGAACCAATGCGACTATCTCGGGAAGCACGCCGCTGCCGACAAACAACTCTGGTGTGAGAGTGGCGACCGGCCTTGAGTTCGGGAGCGTTGGTGCGTTGGGACTCGTCTTCTGCGCCATGCTGGGCTGGCTATAAGACGGATGCAGGATGTGCGAACGGGTCGAATTGCATATGGGGAGGAAAGGACACAGCATTGACAGTGTCGTGCCACGCTCTTTTGCAGATATTGCATGGGTGAAATGGATGCACAAGACGGAGGACTACACAGTTTTTTCACACAACGGGGTTTCAAATGATAGAAGGCTACCGGATTTTAATTCTTTGTTAATATACCATTTCTTTTCGGACGGAGGATGCATAGTGTCCTTCTTGGAGTACAACGGAATAAAAAGCATTCACACCATACCCCTCAGGCATGTCCAGGTGATGTCGTCATAGACCTTTGTTGCAGCACATGATACCGCATCGCATGGGCACATTGAACATAGTCCATGCTTGTTCACCTGTCCCGCTGACTTTCAAAGCTCTCTCGACACAACTTGCCCATCGACCCAACCACACCCCTTCTATTCGTTCACGTCGCTACTATCATGTTGTTTCTCAAGCCTTCACAAAACCTTCCACAATACATGTGCCATCTTCAGCCCAGTATCACCTAATACCTTCAATGTTGTTGTGCTCCGACACCAAACTCGTAATATGCCCCTTCGTCGGGGGATCACTTTGTCTTTGATAGTGGTCTGGTTGCGTCGAACCATGTTCAGACCTCCATATAACCATTTTTGCTAGCAATTTGCTAATGTAGTCCTTAAAGTATAAGTAGAGTTGCTTGCAGCGGGTGAAGCCTCAGAAATGGCAGATCACGACTCGTTGGCTCCTCAGCCTCGCCATTGTGCAGTGCTACGGCGAAGTTCTGCCTTGAGCAAAAGTCCTCCATTTTCTATTCAAGTGTCCAGCTTTACTCTAGCTGAGGCAACGCCCAATTGACCATCCATTCGGACCCAAGTACCTCGTCTACAGTCAGACGTTCCTCGGGCCGGAACCTGAGCATACCACGCATCAGTTCAAGAATAGCCCGTGTCTCTTCCTCCTCAAAAGTTCCAGCCGCCTCTCGTTTCCTTCTGTACTTCCGCACAAATTCCTCAAAGGCGTTCTCGAGCCTGGGCCACGTTTCCCGATCACCAGTTGGCCGTCGAGGCATCATATCGTCTGCGTACCCCTCTTCCTCGCCCGGTCGTTCCCATTGTTTCCTCCAGCTCTCAGGGAAGTTACTATGAGAGCCCAAGACATCAATTTGTTGAGCCACGATTTCGTCCTGCGTTTCTGCCTCGGTGAAGATGAATTTCATTCCCAGTATTTCCCAGATGGCAGTTCCAAGACTCCATATATCCGATGGGTAAGACACCGGTTCATTTGGCTCGAAGAGGGCCTCAGGGGCTCTCTTGGCCAGAGGAATATTGCAGTCTCTGCCAAGGCGCTGCTCCGTAGCTGGAGAGAATGCCTCGCCAAAGTCGCTGAGAATTAGGCCGTGGGCATCGGCCAGGGTGAATTCTTGAGCTTTTTTCCCGAGATAGAGAGGTATTACGGCTTGGACCGGGACGTTGGGGGTGAGAGGTTTTCCATCGACCCGGGCAATGGGCACCGTCTCGGGCTCGCCGAATTTCTTCCTGAAGTCTTGGACTGAAAGTTCGTCAAATGTCGATGGGAGTCTAACCAATACGTTTCGAAGATGGAGATCTGGATTCGTTGTTAGCTTTGGTTATGGTAATTGGTTGGGGATGCAGTGAAACATACCTCCATGAACGAAACCACATGAGTGGACGAATGCGACCGCAGTCACCAGTTTTGCAGCCAAAGCGCGGGCAACTTGAATGGGAAAGAGACGACTAAATGATGCTTCTCTGAGACTCCCTTGGGCGGGAGTCAGCGTGTAGCATGTGTGGGTTCCATTAGGTCCGCAGATGTCGAAAACATCGAGCATACTCGGCGCCGCGCATGTATTCGTATCGGGAGTAGCGCGAGGAGCCTGTGGGCTTAACTTTGAGCTATTTAGTGCCCGCAGGATTTCGGGTTCTCGTCGAGGAAGTGACCGGCTGGATATCCCAACTTTGATGGCGACATAGCGTTCGACTGTCTCGTCTCGGGCAAGCTAGATAGTTGAGTAACCACCAAATCCCAGTTTATCCACTATTCGATAGCGGTTGTGCAGTAAATCATCGATTATTACAGGGTGGTATCCGCCGGGCTCATACAACTCCAGATGCTCCACTCCGTCTATCCAATGATACTCGATTGATGGATTGAGTGACATCGTCGAAAAACGTGGACGAGAACAACCAATGCTGGCCACACGTCGTGAGGCTGCATAGACACAAGGAGGTCTAAATTTGAAGCTTGCCAGCTGGGGAACTCCGGCATTAGCAACGATTTTATAATAGCATTCCGAGTAACCAAACGCTGGTGCGATTTTTGACCGGAACATGGTCAGGATTGAGCTGAGCGGAAGGAAATGGAAGACCCCGTCACAGGACAAAGTTTCAAGCGATCGTTCATATCCTTCAGAGCCAACTCGTACTTTCTGAGGTTTGACTGGCCGAAAATAGGCAATATAGTTATTGGTGATGGAATAAACGATATCGATAGGAAAATTGTATTCTCATGTTCGTCATCTTCCCTCGGGGAATGTGTCGTGAATGGTGGTAGGTCTGTCTCCAATAAAAGTTACTAGTATGGCTTGTCTGTCTATGCTTCGAAATGGTACGGGGTCGAAGTGTGTATGTATCCTTTGACAGGGTTTGTAACGGTTTATCAATCTGGATGAAAATGTCAGCAACTTCTTGAAAGGTGCAAAGCTTTATCGGATGAGTGCTCAAGTCTACTACTAGACTCTTTGGTTCCTTTATGAAGAGCGTATATATTCACGAGAAGGTATTTTGGGTGTGCCGTACAGCTTAAGTGCTTTGAAAAGCAGGCTCTTACGGCGGCCGGGACAGCTTCACCTGCAGTAAACGAAGGAGCTGAGCAAAATGGAGGGCGTCACAGTACGCAGCTCTTCTGAGTCGGCGTGTTATCGCTAGGGTGGAAGCCGTGCGACATATCAGTATCGTGGTGTTGCGTGCGCTGTCATGCTTTTAGGGAGCAGGTTCAAATGATTATGTAAGGTTCCATGGTAGCGTCAAGATGCATCACCACCAATAATGCCGTCGACTATCACGATGCCGCTTTTCCGACAACAATTTGCCACTGTCGTCGACATGGGGATGTGTAATTGCGATGCTCAATTCAACGAATTGCTGGCGAGCTGTTGGATCTTCTGCGTTTATTGGCAATCTGAGCCATCACAGCGACCCTCGACTCGCAACCTCGCCGTCCATATCCACGATATACGCTATATATCGCACTTTTCAAAGTCTACTGCTCAGATGCCGCGAGACTCTAGTACCCGCTCGTCAACACCAACACCGACGACAAGCGCAGAAAAAGACGAGGCTGTGCGCTGAACGCAGCAACCCACGAGCGCAAGGCTTCCGCTTCTCTCTTGCGGTGGCGCAGGTCATCCGGCATTTTGTCAGGGGGCCGATGCTTAAAAAGTGGAAATGAGTCCCTGACTTCGATGCCGAGCGCACACGCTGATTCGTCAGCTCATCAAGCATTCTCTAGATTCCGACTCTAATGACCGACGGCGTAGCGGCGGTCAGTTGGTTCCCCTTCTGGGCGTAACTGAAGCTCACTTGAGCATTTGTAGGAAGTTGATTGTTGCCCAGGTGTTTGACCATACGCGCGAGCCCACACCTTGTCGGTCCGTCATTAGCGAGTGCTTCCTGTGTTTGCTCCAAAGATAGCTGCACGTCGAGATGTCGTGCGCCTCTACAACCAGTCGACGAAAACCACCCAATCTTGTGGGAGCCAGAGGGATAAGGGAATGGCAACGGTGATCCCGCGTGCTAGCTGATCCTTCGCCAGTCAACCGCACCTCATTTGTCGTCTGCTCTCGCGCAAGGCTGGGCTTAATTTTAACGGGTGAAAGTCGTTAGCCGCCGGGTCTTGCAGCGCCTGGGGGTCACTGCATTTGCATCGTGAGATTTTACGTTTCAAAAGCCCCGGGATCCCCTCCTGTTGCTCTCCACATTGCGAAAGGATTTACTTACTCGTTTCCTCTCCCCTCTAGTTCTAATCATCGCTCGCTACTCCACGCTTGACAACGCTCGTTGCTGTCACTCCACTCTTTTACATTTCCTTTTGATCACCTTTAAACCTATTCGACATCCAAGGAAACGAAATGCAGCTCAAGGTTTTCGTTCTGGCCACTTTGGCCGCTGCTGCGTCGGCGCAGTCGAGCGAGGTTGTTCCCGAATCGTGAGTACTCGCCTTCCATCGCAAGCAACACAGCACCGAATGCGCAAAGAAGCGCAACACAAGAATCACACATGCTAACAATCGTAACAGAGTAAAAGCTAGCGTCCTTAACGTGCTCATCACGGCGCTCCCAACCTCCGTCCTCGCGGCCGCTGCTACCAACCAGCCCGCCTTCATCTCTGATATCGTAAAGTCAATCTCCGCCAGCCAGACTCCAGACTGGTACAAACCCCTCCCGTCTGATGTCAAGTCGCTCTTGACCAAGATCTACCCTGTCGCCGCGCCCGTTGCTACCACGGCTTCTTCGGCTGCATCTTCGGTCGCGACAACGTCGGCGCCCGTCACTGCTTCCACTGGCGCTCTGTCTTCCTCTGGCCTCAACTCGACTACCGTTACTTCGATCAACACCCCTACGCTGTCTTCTACTAGCCGTGTATCTGGCTCTTCGTCTACGCCCCCTCCTTCCAACGGTGCCGCATACCCTACCGCTGCCTTTGGTTCCAGCATTGTTGGCGCTTTTGGTGTGCTTGGCTTGTTCCTTTTGTAGGCGCGCAGCTTTGAGGAGTAGGTGAGGAAAGGTTGGTGGAGTTTGGTTGGTGGTGGTTGGTTGGCGCATTCGGCTTCGCAACGTTTCTTCTTTTAACGACGCGACGTGGATGATATATTCTTGGGGGACCGGTCGGGCGAGATACCTTTGCTGTTTGTCTGTTTTGTTTTTTGCTTTAAGTAATGTCTGTTGAATGTGGGATGATGGGCAAGGGCGGATGGGCTTTGGAGGGACTTTGGGGGTGCAGGTGGTTTGGTAGTGAACATTTTTGCCTTTGCCTTTGCGCCTGGCCGCTTGGTTCAAACCACCGGTCAGTGAGGAGTGAACACCGCATAAGTTGATGAAGTGAGGTTCAAGAATGAGTCTTTATGCTTTCAATATTCACTGCCTCACATCATTCCAAGCTACACCCTACTTTCTCTGCTATGCGAGAGCCATCATTCACGGGCCATCAATAAACAAGTCTTATTCGCAGTCATTGCATTAGAGGCGAGAGTATTGGCACTTTCCATTCGCTAGGAGGAGGTTCTAAGATCATTTCTATCTATCAGTGCTCTCGTACGGGACAACTAATGTACAGTAGTTATACACTCTCTATTATCTAACCAACTCTCTATCCCTATAGTCCTCACTTCTGCTTTCCGTCAAGGTCTGCAAAGAAATTCCATCCGAAGCTCTCGCTCGAATCGTTGAATCGGAGCTTCTTGTCAATGCCATCGATCTTCTGAACATCATCCGCCGACAGAGTGAAGTCGCCCTCGAGATTCTGCTGGATGCGGTGTTCCGTCTTCGACTTCGGGATGACCGAATGACCTTTTGCGATACCCCAAGCCAACGCCACCTGAGCACCGCTCTTTCCATGCTTCTTTCCAATCTCAACAAGCACGGGGTCTTCGATCAACTTGCCCATGTTCTTGCCCGAGTCATAGATTTCGTTCTGGTTGCCAAACGGCGAATACTGTGTGATGTGGATGCCTTTCTGCTTGTGGAACTCGGTCCATGACTTCTGCTGCAACCACGGATGAAGCTCCATCTGATGCGCGGCTGGCACGATGCTCGTCTCCTTCAACAATCGCTCCAATTCAGCCCTGCTGAAGTTGGAGATGCCAATCGCCTTGGCCTTTCCTGACTTGTAGCACTTCTCCATCGCCTTGTACGTGTCGACGTAGTCGGTATCGCCGGTCTTGGTCTTTGCTGTCCTTGGGGAACATTTCGTCGCTGCGTGCGAAAGGCGACGGCCAATGCATGAGGTAGAGGTCGACATAGTCGGTCTGCAGGTCCTTCAGCGAGGCATCGAGAGCTTTCTCAACGTCGTCCGGGTGATGCGCGTTGTTCCATAACTTGGTGGTGAGGAAGATTTGATCGCGAGGAATGCCGGACTTCTTGATGGCATTGCCCACAGCGCTTTCTGTGCTATAGATACGGGCCGTATCGATGTGGCGGTAGCCAGCCTTGAGAGCAATTGTAACGGCTGGTCTGTCAGCTTTGTCCTGGTGAGAGAGATTGGCTACTGACCTGGTTCCTGTGCGTCCTTATCCTGCCAGGTACCGAAGCCCAGCGCGGGGATCTTTGCGCCTGTGTTTAGGGAGTACCTGGTGTCGTTGTGCGTCATTCTGATTGATGCTCGTGGGTGTAGTAGAGCTGTTGTCTGTGAAAGTCTGGTTGTTGCAGTGCGCAGAGAGCGAACAGCAGATGAAGAGAACATTTCTATAAGGGGTAGGGGCAGCTACGCAATTATCGGTCACACAGTGAAAAGTTTTCGAAACGACGTTTGTGGTATGACTTCAATCGTCATGGCTACGTTGGGTCCCATTTGTTTTGTCTGCATATATATGACGTTTTGCGTTTTCGGCAACTAGCCGGGAAAGGCACTCCAAAATGGCGCTGCTTATGAAAGGCCCGGGGTTAACTAGATCAGGATGAGGTTTGCAGGTAGAGAAGAATACCCTATTATTCTATCGACGACATGGCTAGAGATAGAGATGGCGATGGGATATTCAAAGTTACCTACATTCCGGAGCTGTGGCGGGACGTTCTCACGGGACCACGCGTTCCTTGGCGCGTTCCAGCTGAATTAAACAATTACCCACACTTCACCTAGCAAACAACGACACTAAGATGGCATCAGAACAGACATTTCCACCTGGACTGCCTTCGGGCTACCCAACTCAAGAGCTCATGTCAGCAGACTTTGTCGAGAGCTGCGGCGCCATTCTCTTCGACCTCACCGATCCAAAGGATAGAAAAGTGTGCTTAATTCGCACGCGGGACAGCGACACATGGCTGATTGCGAAAGGTCGTCGCAACTGTGGAGAATCTCGACATCAGGCTGCATTACGCGAGGTCATGGAGGAAACTGGTAAGTCATTGAGCGTCTCAAAGCCGAAGTTCTCTACGGGTCTCAGCGCATCGAAGTTCAACAGTCTGAATAGAACCCAATCTCGTTACCTTGTATTCAGCTCACATTATCAGGGCACCGGTGTCACTTGCTCCCTGTGACGATGGCGACTCGCGCACCACCACCAGAAGCGCCTGGAATATTCCCAGACAAGGCACGCACATACGGCAACCTTACGGAACCTTTTGCCTGCCAAATACGGCAAATGAAAGGCAGGACCAAAATAATTTATTGGTACATCGCGGCCTTGGATCAGCCAAATGAAAATGCAGAGACATTGTCTGGCGAAGCACAGTTCGAGCCCGTCTTCCTTCCCATCGCCGAAGCCGTCCATACGCCTACATATCAAGGAGATCGTGACCTCCTAGGCAAAGCAATAGCACTCGTTATATCAACTCTCGAAGGGGCTAAAGCATCCACTGCATTCCTGAAGGAGGTCAAAGCTGTGGCTGGCCGCACTCCTAGGAAGGACAGTTCAGCCAGCAACGTGCGAAGTACTCAAAAAGCAAGCGGTATGGCTGGACAGAAATCCAAGCAGAAGAAAAAGGGGAAGAAAGCACGAACCCCAGAGCAGAAGTTGGCTAGAATGGAGAAGAACAAGAGGCTCAAAGTAAGGAAAGAAGCCCGCCTGGCAGGGGTGGAGAAGGCATCTTGAACTGCAGAATGGAACCAGTAGCGTAATCATTGCACCTTCGCCAGGTACAAAGTATCAGTTTCCATTCGTAACAGTTATTACATCGGCTCTCCACTATTTGGAGAATACCTCAACATGGTACAGAAACAAGCCGCATTCTGCTTGATTCGATCTGCCCAACTCATGTCATTTGAAACCCCGATGATGTTTTTTAATCGTCTTTCGCCAGCCACTGCCTCGAGGCATCATAGACCTGTCCAAACGCGGGGTCGAAGCCCAGGTATCTTTGGAACATATCCACGTCAATCCGCTTCATGCAGTGCAAAAACGAGACCAGAATGAAGTCTGCGTATGAGACTGCTTCACTGTTAGTACATTCTCTCCCCTTCAATTGACCCCGCAATACTAACCAGTTTTTCCAATAAAATACGGTCCTCCCTTCTTCTTCAGCAGCTCAGCAATCTCAATGGCCGGTCCCTTTGCTTCCTCCCAGCAGTCTTCATTGGCCTTCTCCGCTAACTGACTCAGCTGCATCCCGTACCTCTCAGCGCGCGTCAGTTCGAAGTACTCCGCTGACTCTTTGCCCAATATGTTGGTCGGCACCTTCGGCATCATCCACGGATCGAGAGGCTTCCTCATAAGATTAATATGATCTCGAACCTTGACAACGATGGGGTCATCCAGATGCAACGGTGGTGATGGGTAGCGCTCCTCGAGCTCGTGTGCGATCTTCCACGAATCCATGGAGGGTGTACCGTCTGCATACCGCACAGCTGGACTGGTATAGTCGGTGAAGTAGTTAGCTTCGGTGGGGTCGTTGGGGGGTAAACCGATGGCTTTGAGGGTTGCGACGAGGTCGGGATATTCCACCCATTGGGTCTGGTAATCGATGCCCTTGTAGTTCAAGATCATCCGTGCTGCGATTGTCAGACTCGTTTAGGTGCCGTCGAAAAATACTGACTCTTCAATGGATTGAGAGACCATGACTTCGCTGGCGCCCGGGTAGGAATGTCATATAGAATGACTTTAGTCATGTTGTGTCGCGACTGAATATACGAATGAAGTGAACCCACGACCGGAATAGTAAGATCAAGATGTAGGTCAGGATTGTTTCCTTGCTAAGCCCTTATATCAAGGTCTCGGAGGTTGAATTCGTTCGGGAGTCCGAATCTATTTGTAATCGGTCTTGGGTGATGTCAGCTAAGGTGGGACAAAGAACAGAGCCGCGGCCGCGGGTTTCGTGTAGTAGAGAAACATTGGAAGTCGTCACTGAGGTAGGAATCAAGGAATGGGTTCTCATGTGAATCGTTTGTATAACTTTGCCTGAGTTTTGACAGGCACCTTAAGACGGAATTGTTACTGCACCCTGGGCAGCTTTTCTCAACCCCGTGAGAGCCACCCCACTTGTACAACAGTTGAATCTGCGAATAAATGAACTCGCTTCGGACTTTCTTCA
This sequence comes from Byssothecium circinans, assembly GCA_010015675.1. NCBI lineage: Eukaryota > Fungi > Ascomycota > Dothideomycetes > Pleosporales > Massarinaceae > Byssothecium > Byssothecium circinans. Next base: position 466,649 of record ML976992.1, on the reverse strand, counting down.
ATCTCTGAAAATCAGGAATACATGAATGCGCAGAATAGTCATATGCAACAATGAATGAAATAACGTTCGAAGTGGGTCAAACCTGTAGTAATGAGAGTCTACCATTGTAGTAGCTAACAAGAGACGGGGCTAGGAAGATAGAAGACGTAGGCATAAACTGGTGCCGAGTTTCAAGCCCCTCATCACAGCTTTTTCTACGATCAGTTCAACGTTGACAATACTGTGGTAATCCGGTGGCACATATGTATTGCCCAGGTGTGAATTACTGAAGCTGTTGCCCTAGCCGTAAGCAGGGGTTTATCCGCCCCATCGCGGTTCCCTAATCTAACAACACTAGAAGACATGCTTGAAAAGTTCAATTCCTCCTTCTGACACTGCCTTACCGACGTTTCATGGCCTTCTTACCTGCAGAGCTTGACTTACAATAACTCCACCCTGTATTTCACCTCCTGCGTTCACATGAGACGAAAGGTGATCTAGGGCAGATGTCGTTTCCGCCCCCGAAACCTAACTTCAGTTTCAGTGTAGCAAGGCCCCCCACCGAACGTCACATGCGCTTGCAAACCTCTACGATACGAGCACTCTCGCTCGGCTGCATTCGACCTCTGCGTCAACATATGGAACGAGGGAGGGATGATAGGTTCAGAAACCCCCAAGACCGTAGTCTTCCTACGCATACAATACATTTAGGCAAACCGAGCACGAGCTTCAGCCTTCTGTTAGAAGAAGTTACACCAACAGTATACATTCACCAGCCTTGTCTGCTGCCCTCTCCTCTTCTCTGTTCCAATCTCTTCTACTCCTTTTCTTGCAAAATGCTGATATAGCTATAACTTTGTTGACGGTAGTGAAGATTTCCCACTTACTTTGCTCTGCTAACAGCAGGCCAAGGAGCTGTATACATATACAATTGTTTCCATCTACCATCTAGCTTCTAGGCCCCCGGACCTTTCCCTTTTCCAGATACCAGGGGCCACACAGACATGTTTCAAAATCTTTAGCCCTCGAGAGCTACCTTGTAATTGAAACATTCAAATACTTCTTCTCACTTCACATCGACTACAAAATCTGCTCGAACATCACTTAAACGCCTTTTCTACACACTACCAAATCCTTTTCTTCACCCTTTACCCATCTCGGCGATTCTAGCAAGTGCAGTATCGGGATCGTACGGGAGCGGAGAAACAGCATGGCCGGGGACCCGTATCATGCCACCGTCAACAAGCGGAAACCTCCTGCAAATGTCGACGCCAATTCACCAGACTCTGCTACCAGCCCCTATGAGAGGCCATATGATCCACCAGATGTTCACCATGACAACGGCGATATTACGATGCACCAGTCCGACGAGCCGCGTTCTGGGCAGTCAGCGTCAACTGTCTATTCGATGGGCGATTACAGTTACCAACCGGCCGGGAGTACTTCAGATAGCGACAGCAGGTCGCTGTTGCCAACAGCGAAACCATATGACCACCGCGAGACGCGCAAGTTATTGTTCCAAACTGGCACCTATCGATTTTTAGTCACGCTCGGTTTCTCAGTGATCATTGGGATCACACTGAAAGCGTACGAAGGCTTCAAGGAACCATTCATCATGGACAAGACGCAAGTCCGAATATTCAACGCACTTATGTTAGGTCTATCACTCGGTCTCGGCCTGAACCTCGCATCATCCCTGAAGAGATACGCAGTGATCCTGCGTTGGTACCTTTTGACAAGACGCTACGTTTCTCTCGAAGTTTTTGATCTGATTCTCGGACTTGAAACCTTGACAAAAGTTGGAAAGCTGATGGTCATCAGCCTTCCCGGAATAGGTCGAAATGGCCCACTCAAATTCCTGCGCCGATTCCCCTGGTTTCGGGAAGGTCGTGATGATGGTACACGCTTTACTTGGATCGCCTGTATGCTCTGGATCTTGGTCAACATTGGCGCTCAAGTCTTGGTCGCGGCGTTATCGCTCTTTTGGCCTGTTGATCCCTCAAGTCTGCCATTGCAAACATGGGGAAACGTTACAGTCGCCAATCTGACCACATGGAGTGCTGACATCCCTAGTGAAGAACGCTGGCGAAATATCTCATCGATGCATGCTGCTTGGTTGCATGGTATGGAAGCCATGAGATACCCAACGATTGACTTGGACGGACGACAAGTGGAGGACCTGAATTCTCTGGAACTGGAAAGTCTATCTGGTACGCCATTGTATAAGGGAGACAGTTTTTACGAGTACCGGTTTTATAATCGAGATCCGGAGCATCAATTCACGAGCTATGTCATGTCATCTCGAAGCATTCAGGCCCGAGCAACGTGCAGGGAGTTGACAGTGAATGGCGACATCCAGGGTGACAATAAGAACGGAATGCACATCGAAGTTCTGGTCAGTTCCACAATTCTAGGTATCTGTGCTGTTAGAATTTGCTGACTATTAGAAGGATGAGGGTCGAAAATTACCGAAGTTCCTTATAAGTGCTTGGTCGAATGGCTCACTCAGTTGGACCGCTTCTCAGAATGAGTCCTGTGGTCCTCGATGTACAGGTGTGACCGTCGTACAGAATAGAGATAACTACACCATCGCTAGGACATCTGTATTCATCTGTAAGTACTTAATCAGTGAATCAGTACCCAGAAACACACTCATTGATACCCGCAACTAGGTAATTCAACCTTATCCAAGATCAACGCCTCCTCGGAAGAGTTCATAAATCTCTCACCGCAAGACAAAGAAGCCCTGCATAGCAACGATGCCTTTGCTCGCATAGCGGCTGGATCGATCGCCTGGACCGGATCCAAAACGAGAAGCGACCGACAGTCACAAAGCTATCTCGGAGGAAGCAAATGGAGTCCATACGAAGAGGTGAACAAAACGACAATAGAAGATCTATTGAGCAGGTTTACGATTGGTGCAATCGCGGCTTTTGATGACCACGGAATCCGGTACATACACCCACTCCCCATCTCATCATATGGATCTCATGCTGACACGGAGCAGATACAACTTAACAAACCAACCCTCTCGCCCAACTCAAGGCCAACAGCTCCAAGTAGACTGGCCCTACGTTCTCGGCCTGATGGGGGGTATCTGCCTGATCCAACTCGTAGCCCTCATCGGCCTGCTCGCCTGGGGCAACAAGTCCATTATTCGCGATGAATCTTTCTTCTCGCTCGCCATGCTTCTTTCGCCCGTTGTCAATAGGGTGGGCACACATGGTATGAATCTGACGGGTAAGGAACTCAAACAACATCCGAAGCTGCTGTGGAAGAGGATCAAGTACGACTATACGCAAGGTAAGGATGGCGAGCCGAATAAAGTTGATGTCGTGTTTTTGGGGAGAGGGGAGTATGAGGTGAAGAGAGGCTGGGCGCCGGGAATTTATACATAATCAGGAGAGACGGGCGGGAAGGAAGTGTGGTCAGAGGGCTGAAGAAGAGTATTGAGGATATATAGCATTCGGCATTCGATGTACATGTATTCACACTAATGTAGTACTGAAATAGAAGTTTCGCACCGGTTACTCGGTCAAGCCATAGAAAGCATTGCGAGACTTTGATACTTGACTGTGCGTATCAACACTTCAATCCTTCCTCAAGATCCGACATGGAGTTCCACATCTGTTCGCTCGAGCACATACACCCAATGCAAGACCTTCGGTCTATGCACAACCCTGCCATCCGATGTACGCTCTGGGGACTCTGCTGGCGGAGGCTCAATTTCGTACTTCCCGTGCAGTCTCCAGAGAGTGCGAGGGTCAGGAAGACCGGCGTCAGTGATACTAGACGGTATATCGTCTAGATCATCATCCAGATCTACATCGTCCTCCGGGTTTTGATATCCATTCGAATCTCCAGAACCACTGTTGGTAGCTGATGCTGTGGAAGGAGCATTCACAACCTTCGACTCACCAAACACGGGCTCTAGCGCAGGCTCTTGCACGGGTGGCTTGAGGAACGGAAACCTGTCCATGGAGTATGAGCAAGCTATCCATTTCGCCCCAGGCTTGGCTATAAATGCAAGATGAATAGCTAGAATGTGTAAAGGGTGGATAGGTTCCGAAGAAGTCGTCGTCCGGGAGGGCTTTGTTGACCGGGAAGATGTAGTGATGTGGTACGGAAGGGGAACATAGACGTCGTCCGAGCAGGCGATGCAGTCCGAGGTTGACTTGTCCACGATGACAGAATACGCGGATGGTTTACAGGCTTTCAGGAGAGAGGTGTGGTCCAGAAGATTGGCCGAGGACCAGCGCATAACGGAAGCTTTCTCTCCTTCATTCGCATTCGTAGTAGATACTCGTCTGATGTCAACGTCTCGAAGCAATTCAGCTTCCCGTTTCCGGCCTATTTTAATGGCGACTTCTGAGTAGTCCAGGTTATGCACTTGCTGTGGCTTTTCGACATGTGCACGGAGATGGTAAGATAGTAATGAAGTTCCGCATCCGATATGCAGGATTTGTGGTTCGGGATCTTTTGCTTCGTCTAGTGCGGCTACGAGAAAAGGGTCCAGGGCGTTGGGGGCTTCTAACCATTCGAAGGGATTCGAGTTCGAGGTGAAACGGTTATTCCAGTAGTCCATGGACCCGAAGGAAGGCGGATTAAGTGGCATTGCGTCCTGGATAGCATCAGAACTATTCACGGTGTATTAGCTGCTACAAGGAGCATACTGTTAGTTTGGAATCAAATTCTATGTGTTTTGAATATCCTCCATAGATTTACCAAGTCTTCGTGACGTGCGTGATATGTTGTGGTACAGTAGAAAAAAGTGCCAACAAAGCGAGAGTCAAGGACGCGCCATCGGCCCGAACTTTTTCCGACTCATCTCAAGATATCTTTCCACCACAACATTACACCCTCCCAATCGTCCTCGAGGTCCCAACCCACCCACAAAATGACCCCCCTCCACTCAATACCACGCGCCCTCCTCTTACGCGGTCCTTTCCTGCGCCAAAACCTCCCCCTCACACCCTCCTTTCCCGCATCAACAGCCCTCCGCTACGCATCCTCATCCTCGAACCCACGAACACTCTCAGAACAATTCCGCCGAAGACAACAACAGCAGCAACAAGCACAGCCCGTAATACCGCAGCCCGACAAGTACCGGCCGCCGTCCCACGGCAAACGCACACCGCGCAGCGAGACAGCGCAGCGAAGCTATGGCCCGCCATTGACAGAGGAGGATAAGAAGAGGATGCGGACGAAGAAGTATCCAAACATGATGAGTCCCGAGGGGACTTTCTCGCATTGGTTTTTACACAACAAGGTTATTCATTTATGGATTACCATGGTACGTTCTCCGCTTCCACATTTCCGACTCAATTCATCCATGCACGCAAGAACGATTTATGCTAACGGTATCTGCAGGGCATTCTCGTCACCCTGGCAATAGGTGCTTGGTATATGGACTTCATGTCTAAGACCATCTACGCGCACCTCCTCCCAGAGCGCAAGGATTTCTTCCGCCACCCGTTCCAGTCGGCCAGGCGCGCCGTCGAGGTTTACCAAATGCATATCGCGCAGCAGTCGCAGGAAGCGGCGGAGAAGCGCTTGAGAAAACAGGAGGATGTGGAGAAGAGGAAGCAGTACCGCTTGGAGAGGATTAGGGAGGCTGAGGAGAGGGGCGAGGAGTATGTGGAGGATCCGAGGTATTATATTGGTGAGGATGGGATTCGGAGGAGGAGGGTTAAGAGGTGGTTTGGTATCTGGGAGTAGAGGTCTTGAGGGTAATTGTGGGGGATGAGGGGAGAGAGGGAGTGTGTGTATCCATATCTTATAGGGAGAGGAAACCTGCGTGTGACGCAAGGCTTGTGGTTCTCAGAGAGGAGTTGATCTCGGGGACGTGGAGGTTAGATGTGTGGGCAAGGTCATAGATGGGTGTATGATATGGTGTTCGAACAGTTCGAACAGTTCGAAAAGGCTTTGGTCTCCGATCCGTTGCCATAAAGGAGGACAGTGTACAGTATGAAGGGCAAGAAGGCAGCTAATATTTGCAAAATGTTTCACGTGTTTGGGATATTGAGAGGTCCTCGCAAATTTATTCACGTGTCCTGGAACTTTTGAGAGATCCTTCGAATCGGACAGATATCAAAACGATTAAGGCGGATTCGTGAGTTATCCTGCCCTCTCCGCAAGGAGGCTTATATGAATCCACTGTGCCTTCATACAACTAGCCTCATTCACCCGCTATCAACTCATGACTAAGCTCCCCAATTGTCAGGAAACAGAGGCTTGGTCCGTCGACCAAGACTCATCGCGTTATATTGTGAGACCCGGAGATGCCTGAGTTTCAGGCATCCCACAGGATGCCAAGCGCACACCCGCCGTGGCTTCTTGATAGGTCGCACAGTCGCTTAAAAGACTCGTGGAAGCCTTTGAATTGATAACGGCGTGCCACAATGCAATACCACAGGAGTACCGTTGACTGACAGCAGTGAGTAGTAGCAAAGGATGGTAGATCACCGCCATCCGCCGACTCTGCCTTCGTCCCACCTCTCTTTGCGCTCGGCGCGTAGGTAAGCAACCTTGCGGCCCTCTCTCAATCTCCGTACAAACTCGGTTACTTCACGCTCACTCGCCATAGCATCGGAGCCACCACTTTCCCCTTCGAGAAAGCTTTCTTCTAGTCCTCGGCACAGCGCTTCTTGCTCGCCCACAGCCGCGCTTAGCCGCTGATACAAGGCCGGTGGACTAAATTCGCGCAGAGCCTCATCCTGCTCGGCCTGCTTGGCCCTCCACTGGCGCTCAAGCGCGCGGAGGGATAGTAGACGTGACTGCGCGCTTTCGCGCTCATGTTGGAGGTGGGCCTCGAATTGCTTCAGCGACTCTGCCAGCGCGATATTCTGCGCCAGCAATGCCTGCAGCGGGGCAGTCGACGCAGGTATTGAGGGATGTGTCGTCTCAGTATTGTGGACTAGAGCGTGCTGCAAATCGCGAGTCTGCAACACATGGTGGAGGTCGACCGTCCTGGGCCAGATCAGCAACAGCATCGTGCACCATGTGTTTCGACCATGACGTACGTCTTGTCTTTTAAAACATCAGGCAGCCAACCATCTTCTGGCGGTTGAACAGCTGGCGATGGTGCCGACCCTGGCTGTGCGGGGTTTGGAGGATATGCCTGAGAAGACTCGTGTGGGTGATGGTTGTAGGACTGCTGGCCTGGCGGCGGCGGAGGCAGTGGTGGCCCGGTCTGCGGAGTTGCGGTCCCGCTGGAATGCGCTGACGGTTTGGGTGGAGGCGGCGGAGGAGTGGAGGGGTTGAATTGGTAGAAATTCTGCGACTGGCGCGGGGAGTGGAAGGCCATGGTGCGTCTCTCTATGAGGCGCGTTAGTGGTTGTGAAAGTGACAAATGCTGTCACCTCCATCATGCGAAGCCTGGCGTTATGCGGGCAGGATCTCGACACGCAGGTGTCGGGCCCAAGTTTTTCCATGCCGGCGTCTAAGGGGCCCATCAGATGAGAGAGATGAGATGTCAACGTCGACGTGAGTGGGGCGATGTTTGACCTCTGAAATTGCGATAGCAGGGCTCTCCTTTCCATATTCGTAAAAGAGGGACCTGGTGGGTTATTGGCCACGCCGAAATGCATTATTATTCTGCATTCTGCCTACTGTAGCATGCCCCTGCCGCTCGTTGCGATTAATTGATGGCACTTTCCCGCATTCACCGCCATGATTGCCCGTTTGGGCGCCTTCCTTCCCTCGTTCATAGAGCGCAATTTGCTGCTAGCTGGCGGATATTTATGCGCCCAGCGCCTGAAATACCGTTGCAGTGAGGCGCTAGATTTGAAATGTAGGAGCGGCTAGAAGGGGACGACGGCTGTGCTGAACATAGTGTAAGCTGCACAGTGACGGAGTGGCAGTGAACGGTGGTCACTGGCCGTCACTGGCCGTCACTGTGGCTTCGGGGACGGACTGTTTCACGCCTCAGCGCCCTGGAGTGAGGCTCAGTGAGCACACTACGGACAGCACCCACGTTATAATTTGGAGCGTGAGTATATGTCCGCCGCGTTCTGCCCTCGCGAGCAATGCTGCAGCAGAAGCCCACGGTCCTCCTCGCATCCATCTTCGACCTCCCCAAAAGAATAATCGCCCACGTCGCCCAGATAACCTCCCCCTGCGCGCGCGCCCCCTGCACCCTCGGACCCCCAACGCCCATTGGCTGCTCGACGGCGCGTTCCTGAACAGTTCTTGCGTTCTGCAGGGCCCCTAGCGTCAAACCTTGAACGTCAGCCGCCTCTTAATCCACGAACAGCCAATTCGAAGCCTGCGATTTCCCCAAAGACCGCACTGAGATCCCGTCTGGCTTCGCTTGACCAGACCGCTGCCGCCGTGTCCCCTTTCTCGACTGCAGTAGAAGCCGCCTCGTTCGCGGCCTCTTCTCCACTCGTGCTCGAATTGTGCAAGACATGCCGTTTTGTGGGGAGTCCTTCCGATAGCGATTAATATGGCGTCCCAGGCCTCTGCCTCTGCTTCCGCCTCTGCTTCTGTTCCCCCCTCTACCTCGGACCCTCTCCCGAGAACAAAACCGCCCTTCCTATCCTCTCTCAAGATCTTTCAAACCCCGCCCCGCCGGCCATTACCACCGGACTCACCTCTTGTAGCACGATATTCGCAAGCTCAGTCGAACAGTGGAGCGCGCCCTGCCAGGCACCGAGACAGCAAAACAGATAACCGCCAGTCGTCGCAAGACTCGCGCCGCAGCAACGCAGTCCCGTCGCCGCCGCTCACTGACGAAGAGGTGTTTGTCGTGCGGAATTTAGACGAGTAAGAATGGCTCCCGTCCCAAGTCGTGCCGCATGAATCGCTAACATGAGCAACAGCGACCCACACGGCCTCACTCCTGCCACTGCCACTGCGCCGCGGTTCCCCTTCAACCCCCGCAAGAGCTCCCTCTCCTACTCGAACCCTACTCGAACCTCGGCCGGTGCACCAAGGCATGACAGGTCCAACAGCAGCTTTCAAGCGCACCGCCAAAGCAGAATAGAGGAGCTCAAGGGTTCGGTCAAGGGTTCGCAGCACGTTCGGTCTCCTACTATGCCAAACATGCCCCTCTACACTTCAGAACCACACCAACCGAACTTGCGACTGAAACTGGATGGAGTCACGGAAGACTTTATTGAGGACATATACGAGACGGAGGAGGACCGAGAGGAAGAGGTAAGGGCACCGAAGCCGGCAGGAGGGTTCGGTTCATTCTTCGGCTGGAACGCATCCAAACAGAACAACGGCGCTGTGTCTCCGACCACACCCATCTCCGACAGCCCTTTGTCACCCTCGGCTTCCCCACGCTACGGTAAACAATCGAGAATGCCTGCCAAGACAAAGCCGTCCGGGCTGGACATCCCCGTAGCTAACTCCCTGACACAACAATCCTACTTTAACATACCCGGGACGCCACTGCTGTCCTCCTCACCCCAGATGAACGCCCACGTCGAAGAGCTCGAGCGGGAGCTCCGAGAAGTCAGTTCAGAGCTTGCAGCTTCCATCCGAAGAGAGATGGAACTAGAAGATGAAGTAGAGCGATGGAAAGCTGAAAGCTCCTCGGCCATGTCTGTCGACAATCGGAGGACAAGCGACTATTATTCAGATTCCGGCACTAGCTCCGTCCGATTTCCCATCGGAGATGCGGAGAGCAAACTGGAAGAGGTCGAGATGCTCCGGAGAAAGGCAGAGCAGGAGCGCGCACAACTGAAAGTCAACATGGCAGAGCGCCTGCAAGAAGAGCTCCGGCGGCGTCGAGATCTCGAAGAGCAGCTGCAGCAGCTTGAAGATCAGGTTGGCGGTCCAACTGGCAAATCTGCCGGCGGCCACACAGTCAAAGAACTAGAGACTTCATTGGAAGATGCTAGGAGGCGTTTGGCTGAAGAGAGACAGGTCAAAGAGAACTTCGAGGACCTATTGACAGCCCTGCGCGACGAGCTCGAGAAGCACCGCAACGAACGTGACAACCTCCGTGACGAAATCGTCCCACAGCTCAAGGCTCGTTTGGAGGGTTTGGAGACCGAAGCGGCTGATACCCAAGGACTCATGTACGAGACCACGAGAATGCAACAGGAGATCCAGCAGCTTCGCGCCGAGAACCAGACACTTCAGAATGCGAGGCGGGTGCAACAAGACATGGGTCAGCAGCAACTCCGTTTTCCAGCCATTGCCGAAGACGGCATCTCTGCAATCCCAGAAAAACCTCGTATTGGGCTGTCCCGATCAAGTTCTCTAGCCCGTAGCTCTGGGTTCAGCAAAAGGGGGTCTTTACAACGCTCAGCCTCTGTCAAAGACAAGTCAGGGGCAGAGTCTCCGCGAGATGGGCCGATTACCGGCAACCCGGTGAAGGAGTTGGAAGAACAGCGTGATGCTCTCCACAAGGCCTTGAAACATCTATTAAAGCGACAGGAATTGCAGCAGAAGGATTTTGAGAAGCGCATCAAGGAGCTCGAAGTTGAACGAGACAATGCTCTCAACCTCACTCCTCGCCGTACAGCTTTCCACAAGGAGGTCTCGACTTTGAGGACCGAGATGAACTCTTTGCGACGTCGCGCTGACGAGGCTCTGGAGCAGAAGTGGCAATGCGAGAACGGTCTCCGCGGTCTGCGTATGGACCTGGACCGCGCACAACAAGAGACCACTTCTCTTCGCGACCTACTCAAGGACAACGACATCAACATTCCCGAGATCAGGATTGAGGACCAATCATTATCTCTGGACAAATCCTACAGGGAGCTTCGCACGACTCATGCGCTTTCACTTGCTCGCATCAAGCAGATGGAATCGGACGACTCTCTTGGAGCTGTCGGCGTTGAGGCGGCAAAGACTTTGGACCTGCTCAAGCGAAGCATTTCTGACGCGGAGGCCGAGAGGAATTTCGCCCAAAAGGAGGCTGAGCAGTACCGGCAACAGGCGCGTGCTCTACAACGATCTGAGCTGCAACATCTAGGCAAGGAGCAAAAGCTCAGCAGTGAGCTCCTGGCCGCGGCAAGTCGCATGGATGAGCTTTCCGACAAGATCCAACAACAGCTTGAGTCGAACACTGCGCTTCGCAAGCGACTGACAGAGGCTGTTTCACGTGGGGAGCAGGAGCAAGCGAAGTCTACCGGTACTATCATTGAGCTCGAACGTCGTCTCAAGACCGCAGAGGACAAAGTAATGATGGCCCAACAGTCGTCCGAGGAAGCCATCACCCGTCATGAAGAGGAAGTCAAGATCTTGAAGGAGAGTCACAACAGCCACCTTCGTCGCGTCAAGGCTGGTCTGCTCAGCCCAGGTGCTTTCTCCCCGAGAATGCCGTCATCGCCTGTCTTTGCACAGAGGTCTCCTCGTCTTGACCAGACGACTAGTGGTCCCGCCATGTCCATGGCCGAGGCTACCAGGACTGAGCTGCTCGAGAAGCGTGTAGAGGAACTTGAGAAAGCTCTCCGCGATGCTGATCGCGAGATGGAGGAGGTCGTGGGCCGCATGAACATGGCCCAGATCGAGGTCGCCGATCTCCAATTCCAGAAGTAAGTTTATGACACCGTGTATTCACAGGAGACATTGTCTAACAAATTATAGGGACGAGGCCATGCGCAATACCAGAAGACTCCAAGCAGAGATTCTCGCGGAGCGCGAGAAAGTAAAAGCTCTAATGCTCCAGAACGAAACATCCAACAACGCATAACGACATCACCGACAACATTTATTCACCACAGTCACCAATTTCTCCTCTCGGAGCCCTTCGATGCCTCCCATTAGGGTTTCTTGACTTTATACATAACGGCGTTTTACGGGAATATGTGCACTCTTCCAAGAGTAACGGCTGCACAGCATCTTCACCGCTTTGGCGCCTGCTATTGTTTTATTACCACCATTCGCCATAGAGACGGCATTATCGTCTTTGACATTTTCTGTCTGTCGTGGCCCCTATTAGGGTCACCGTGTTATATACCCTTTCTTTTGGCGGTAGCAGTTTAGTCGGTCTTGCGCTTCCGCGGACGACATTGTTACGTTATTAGAGCCAACCAGCCTGTTTACCATCGCACGTTAGTTGTTTGTATTTAATGATCTAATGCGTTGGGTGTTGGACCCTGGTCCATATATCATCAGAGGATTGCTGTACTACTATTGCAACTGCCGCTTCTGCTTCCTCCAGCTTCCATGCACCGTGAGGTGTCTGAGTCAGACGTGTTTGAGTGGTGGAGACGGTAGATGAGGAAGAGCGTGATCGGATTCCGCGAACGAGAGGCGTTGATGGATTTATTGGGGCAAGTAGTGTCTAGTGAATTAAGTAAGGCTGCTGTTGCACAGTTTACACTGTTTAGAACCGAATTGGTGAGGTAATTGCAATGCAAAAGATCGATTGGAGCTGTCAAATGTCAGAAGCGGCGTACCAAAGGTCCATAGAGCTCTAGCGGATCTCTCCTCTGCTGTGCCGGGAACGTGCGGAAAAGAAACCGTAAAGAGGACTATTGCCGGAGCGTGTCGATGTGGCACGGCTGCAACGTGTGCCGTCGATGGACGTGGGAGAGTTGCGCATGTACCTGTACCTTTTGTATCTCTCCCGAGCGGGAATTGGCTGGCGAAAAGCACGTGGCAGTGACCTTCCGTCTGCATGTGTGGTACCGCGAAGACGCTTTAGTCGAGTGGTACGTTGCATGTCGGTCGACGAATTTGTAAGAGTTTCAGGCATTGCGTCTATCGATAGTGCAGTCACTGCAGTGGGAGGTCGAGTCTGGGGTCGCAGCGCGCAGTGAACGACAGGGAACAGGAATACGGCACAGCAGCAACACAGCGTAACGTCCACAGTAATGAATGCACGCCATGTCCGGCCCTAGCCAAACTACACACTACATGTAGGAAAGGGCAGCTCCTCGCAGCTCAGTCTCCATCTGCATCTCCATCTCCATCTCCGTCCACGCCCTTGAATTGCTCAACGTCGCCGCGCTATTCTGTATCTTACTACGTCCAATTAGGCTAGTCACTGTGGGCCATCGTTTGGGATGCTCTGTGTCTCTCCCTAACTTGAACAGCAGCAACACCTTCAACACTCCCCTGTAGCTGCCCCTTCTCTCGTCCTTTGCCCACTGGTCGGGTTGTCCCACTCCCTTCGTGCTGCCAGAGCGAGCGCGATCCCCCCGTCGCTGATTCAGTCCGTACACTGTCAGGCCCGCACCTAGGCACGACAACGCCCCTCACCTCCACGAATTGCGGACCACACCACACTACGCGAGTACAACAGAAAGCCCAACCCACCAGCCTTTGACGGTCCTATTCTAAGGCGCTTCGGACGCTATTCCGCCCGCTATGAACAACAACCAGCAGCAAGGCAATCGCCTGAACCTCGCCTTTGGCTTTGGGGGCGGTGACCGAAACCAGCAGTTTCCCACGACGCCGTCGACCTTCCCGCAGCCCGTATATCCCAACCAGGCTGGACAGCAGGAAGTCTGGGGCGCACAACAGGGCAATGGCTATGGTGCTGGTGCTAGTGCTGGTGGCCAGCCGGGCTACTTTATGAACCCCAACCAGAACCAGTACCAGCAGGGCCAATACCAGGGACAGCAGGGCAACCCAACCGCTGCTAGGTTCAACGATGCCGCCAATGGTCTCGCCCAGCAGTTCCAGCATCAGCACCTCGGAGGCAGCAACAATGGCCGCTCCGGCACCCCCTATGGCCGCCAGCCGTCGCCGAGCCAGCAACGTCCCCGAACAGGCGAGAGAGGATATCAGCAGTATGGAGGCTATGGCCATATGCCCCGCCAACCCTCAATGAACGATGATGAGCCACCGCCCAGGACGCCGGATAAATACTCGAACAACGTGATTGCGCAGACGAAGATGTCGACGAGTTTGGTCAGCACCTTCTTCAAGGACAGTGTGCAGCGAGCACGAGACCGCAACCAACGGTATGTCAGCGAACAGAATCTTTTTATACTATATGTTAACAGCGTTACAGAGCTCTGGAGCTGGAATCGATTCTGAAGGAGCCGAGTATATCGGACAGAGTGAAGGACCAGAAGGAAAATACCATGCGCAAACACGAGGTGGAGTTCCTTCGGTTCTTGAGGACCAAGGAGAGGCCGGAGAACTTCTCGACGCTGAAAATTATTGGCAAGGGTGCCTTTGGAGAAGTCAAGTTGGTCCAGCGAAGGAACGACGGCAAGATCTATGCGCTCAAGTCTCTCGTCAAGTCCGAAATGGTAAGTTACACGGTTGCATGATGTCGTATTGGACCCCATGCTAATGCCCAGTAGTTCAAGAAAGACCAGCTCGCCCACGTACGGTCCGAACGTGATATCCTCGCTGAAGCCGACAGCGCCTGGGTCGTCAAACTGCACACAACTTTCCAGGACAATACCTTCCTGTACATGCTCATGGAGTTCCTGCCCGGTGGTGACTTGATGACCATGCTGATCAAGTATGAAATCTTCACCGAAGACATCACGCGGTTTTACATGGCCGAGATCGTGCTGGCCATCGAAGCAGTCCATAAGCTTGGTTTCATTCACCGGTACGCTCCCAACTGCCCTGTCATGAGAGAATATGCTAATCTCCTGCAGTGATATCAAGCCTGATAACATCCTCTTGGACCGCGGTGGCCACATCAAGCTTACTGACTTCGGTCTGTCCACGGGTTTCCATAAAGAGCATGAAGCCGGCTACTACAAGAAACTCCTCGCGGGCGGTGCCCACAAATCCAACCGCGATAATCGGAATTCGTTAAACTTGGACCAGATTCATCTGACTGTTAGCAACCGTGCCCAGATTAACACTTGGAGAAAGTCCCGAAGGCAGCTCGCCTACTCCACTGTGGGTACTCCCGACTACATCGCTCCTGAGATTTTCAGCGGGCAGGGTTACGACTTTGGCTGTGACTGGTGGTCGGTCGGCACCATCATGTTCGAATGCCTCATCGGGTGGCCCCCGTTCTGCGCCGAGGAGCCGCATGACACATACCGCAAGATTGTCGACTGGCCACGCAACTTGCACTTCCCGCCGGACCAGCAATTGGGAGCTGAAGCCGAGGACTTTGTCAAGCGGTGAGTACTTGTGTGTTGTCTTTGTACACGAGTCATTTTGACGTTACTCTAGCTTGATCTGTGATGCCGAGCATCGTCTCGGTCGGATCGGAGGCGCCAACGAGATTAAGCAACATCCCTTCTTCCGCGGTGTGCAGTGGGACCAGCTACGCCGGATCCGTGCTCCGTTCGAACCCAAGCTCAACTCCAACATCGATACGCAGTACTTCCCGACTGATGAGATTGACCAAAACGACACCAGCGCGGCACTTCGTGCTCAGACGGCTCAGTCTGGCGAGGATGAAGCTGCGATGAGTTTGCCCTTCATCGGTTATACGTTCAAGCGATTCGGTGCGTTCAGAGGAAACTAGATACCCACATCACCCGGTTACGACAACGCACGCTATGAGCTATGACGAGCTTCACAGATTCAGCGTTTTCAAGATCTCACAGAAGCGTCGTGTGTCGAGCAAGATTCCGGCGCAAGCCTCTCCGCCTTTTCATCTCCCGCCGGAATATCTGTCCTTTTCTTTCCTGTCTGGGTCATATCGTGACTGTCATCGGCATAAGACTGCCTCTACATCGAATTGCGTAAGTACACCTTGCACCAATGACACTTGTTTAGCATTCTTTTTTTCGCGTTCTTGCTACCCTTACTTGCCTATTTGGGCTGGAACAATCATGGGCGATGAATGGATTGATGAATCAAGGGAGTCGTTGGAAGAGATTGGCATGGCTGGCTGTGACTACATTGGCCTTGGAGGACTGAGAGAAGAGCAGTGAAGAGCATAATGGGCATTTTGGACGGACTTGGTAGAGCTAGAAATCACAATACGAACGGATGAGCATCCTGCCCGCACAATGGACGAAGAGTGAAGAGCGGTTTGAGTGTACACGTGATTGTAAATTTTGACTTTCATTATGCATATGAGCAGGCTATCGTGCCATATTGCTGTTTGAAGACTCTCTCCCTATATACCCAAAGAACTCCATGCCCTCCCTCATCACCATGTCCTTATCGTATGCCCTCACTCGGTATTCCCAACGCTGCCATGTGGCGAGGAATTCGGAAAGCATCGTCGTCCTACGCACTCAAGCCGCCCTTTCATATCGCATCGTTTCCGCACCCGTCCCATCACCGAGCTTCAAACTGCACCATCCTACCATAAAAGTCAGCACCGCATCCATAAAAAAAAAATCTCCACTATCCAATCTACTATCTCCACATGCCCCTCCACCTCCGCCTCCCCCTTTCCCCCACAACAGACGTCTCAGAATCCCTCAGGAAGAAACCATGGAAAAAGAAACTCACCGGTTCGTCCTCTTCTTATACAGCACGCGATGCCCACAGTTGCGGCACCGGATCGGCTCGCCGCGCTTCAACTGCACGTCCTGGTCGCAGTCGCCGCACGTGTAGTTTACGGCGCGCTGGTGCGTGTCGGCCTGGTCGATGGTGAGGGCTGTGCCTGTGGTTGCGCCGGCGCCGGTGTAGGAGGAGGACATGGTTGGGCTGGTGGGTGCGGGTTGGTAGCTGCGATGTACCGAGCGGGTTGTTGGTGCGGGGAGGTGGGGGTTTTTTGGATGGAGGAGAGAAGGGTTGGAGTGGGATGTGCGTGAGTGTGGTTGTGAGTGGGTTGGAAGTGTGGAGTGTGACGCGGAATTGGGGTTCGAGATAGTTCGCGGGCGGTGAGTTTTTTGCCGGGTGTGGCGTGTGTGTGGGTTTATCGATTACATGTGCAAGGGATTTTCTGATGTGCCTATCTTAGAAGACAACGACTTGATCAATGGAAAGCTGTTGGACCAGACACTGAAACAATGATTGACTGTATCCATCTATTGAGCTTTTATATATAGTCGTCACCCACAAATAGCTGTGCTCCGTCCCGTCATGCACATGCTACTATGATGTGAGTGGATATATCCACGCAACGGCTCGCAGATACGCTCACCTTCATGACACTACTCTATGGTTCCGGCTAATGTAAATAAGATACAATATGCACACAAAGCATGTTCGCTAATCCAACCCCTTCAATGCGAGACACTCATTTCTTTGCAAAGCGAGTTGCTTGTGGCCACTTCTTCGCTGCTGCTTCCCGATACGCTTCGATGACATTCGGATCGCTCTTCCACTCATAGAGCAGCTTAATACCCACAGACACCAGCGCAATATCGATATCATCCAATTCCAAGAGTTTCGTCAAATCGGTCTCGTTTTGAGATTTTGAAGATGCGTCCAGGTGGAAGCGCACATCATAGGCGGCTTGAAGGTGTGAGGGGCTCTTTGGATACTTCTTGATAAATTCGTCGTTGAAGGCTTTGAGGGCGGCTGTGTCGGCGTTCGCGGGCGGTGAGGTGAAGTTCTCTTTGATGGCTTCGGCGACAGGTCCGGTCAAGGGTTCTTTCAGGTTGTTCACTGTTGCGAGATTAGAAGAGTGTGTGTTTCTATAGCGAGCGGGGGACTCACGATGTAGGCGGAAGAGCACAGCATTCTTGTGAACGCTGGGGTGCTCAGGGTCCAGTTCCTTGGCCGCAAGAAGGCACTTGAGGGCGAGAAGAGGTTTACCTGGAACTTGAGTCAGTATCAATGTCGCTAGCAAAGCTGGGGCCTCTTACTTCTTCGTAGGTACACCTGGAAACCAAGGTCCTGCCCTTCGATGTTGCGGGGACTGAGTTCCAAGAGCGGTGTAAGGAACCTCAGCGCCACCTCCAAGGGCTCCTTGGTCTGCAAGAGTTTCTCGCCCTTGGGGTCAGCATCCTCTTTCTTCTGGTCGACATCATCTGCTTTCGGTGTTGCCTTGGCTTGAGCTGCCGCTTTTCGGTCCGCCTCAGCTTTCTTCACCTTCTCCTGTTCTTTTTGTAGCTTCTTGAGAGCTTTCTTTCGTTCTGACGGGTCAAGCTTATCGAGCTCAGCGTTTCCGCCCTTGGCGATTTCCGGGTTGTCGTAGAGCTTCAGGTACAGTTTCACTGCAGAAAGAGCGGCCCGCGTGAAGAAGGGGTGGTCCCGAAGGTGATCTTCCCATCGTACCATGTCGATGTATGAACGAATCTGTCCTTTTCGCAATGAAAAGCTATGGAAATCGAATTGATCTTCTTGCCACACCTCGAAAATGTCAGCCACAGCAGTAAACCGCTTGAGAGCCAAAGCGACGTTGCCTCGTCGCAGATAAGCCTCGCCATCCTCCAGCAAAAACCACATGCATTGCATGTCATGGAGGTCTCCCAGTGGTCCTCCGACTGCCTCATTCCGGGTGAACTTGCTCATCGTATCGAGCGCCTTCTCGTTCTCGTTATTGCGCAGTTGATATTTTGCACACTTCGTATTTATGTATCGGTCCTTCAGGTCCAGTTCACGTGCGTAGTTCATCGTGTCCGCTGCCTTCTGAGTGTCACCATAGTTCTTCCATATCCGTGCCTTGATCTGATGGTAGTCGACCGATTTGGGTTCCTTCTCGAGTAACCGGTCGATGTATCCCACAGCCTTCTCAAGATTGCGGCTCCGAACGTATGTGTAGTGCTGGGCGAGGAAGTAAAGCACGGAGTCTCCGAATCGGCTGGAGGATTTGGCCTTGCCTTCCGCAGAGCCATTCATGGCTGCTTTTTCTGAAGCATATCCCAGCACAAGCTCTTCAATCGTGGCTTTCTTTGCAGAATCTTCGTATAGCGCTTTGATATTTGGGAATGTCGATGGTACACCCTTGGTGAGCTTTTGCCGTAGGTACTGGTCTGCCGCAGCTTTGAATGCGTCGCCTACCACTTTGTCAGTTACTATCAAAAGTGTGCCTCTGCGTGTCTGCTCACCTTTCAAAAAGTCGAGTGGTATCCGCCTTGGAGCATCGCTCCTCTCGTTCTTGCTCGCATAACTCTCGTACAGCTCCGTCAGCTTTTCAACAGATGTCTCGTCGGTCCTATCCAGCCCCAGTGACTTCTCCAGGCCATCATAGTATGCCCTGTAATCGCTGTTGCGGTCCAGAAGCGCCCTGTATGCCTTCGCAGCCTCCTCTTTCCGGTCGAGCTGCAGCAGGTACTTGGCCTTGAGCTCAAGCACTACAGTCTTGTCCAAGTTGCTCTTCATTATCTCCTCCAAGTGCTTCAGTGCCCGTTCCGTATCTCCCGATTCAGCTATAATTGTATTCTTGTACAGGACGGCTTCGGAGTGCTCAATGTCGCCCTTCGCAACGGGTTGCTTCAGCGTCTCCTCGTACTTCTCCAGAACATGCTCTGCCTCTCTGTAATCCCCGTAAAGATGGTATGCAATCGCCAAGCCGGTCCAATTCTGTCTCAATTGTGCCCTTGCACCAAGTATCTTCTTCCGGCTCTCAATATAGCCCTCAAAGTCGCGAATCTGGCACTGTAGGAGGGCGAGGTCGCGCAATATGTTCTGCGAATCGGGTTCTATCCTCAACGCAAACTTGTATGCCTTGACGGCCTCCTCGTAGTTCTTGACTGAGCGCCACAAAAGACCGTACACATGCCAGCAAACGTGCGATTTCATATCGTTCTTGAGGGCAAGCTTGCCGAGGGCAAAAGCTTCCTCGCCGTGGCCTTGAGAGCTGAGGATGAGGGCTTTCATTGCCTGCGTATCGCCATGGTTGGGATGCTTCTTGAGGATCTGATCCGCAGCTTTGATACCTTCTTAACGTCAGCCTGCCAATTCTTTGCGCCAGTCGAGCCTATCTACCTTTCTTATGTTGTTTCGATTCGTAGAATTTGACCAGCTGGCGGAAGAGCGAGGCTTCCTTTGCGGGTAGTTGCTGCGGCATAGTGGTGATTGTGTCTCAAGTCACCGTGGAGAGCTGCCGTGTTGCACCTCTGGTCGAGATAGGATCGATTCACAGCGTCCGCCGACGATGACGTGAAGACAACGAGAACGAGGGTCGGAAGTGCGATTTATGAGAAACGCAATCGCATGTCTAATCGGCCAGGGGGAGGACACGCCGTCAAGGGACAATTGAGTGGGTGTTGACCGTTGCGCGATGCTTTAGTGGGGAGCCTCAATTTCGAAGTAGCGGGCACTGGGATGTCTAGCGCCGACGGCACGTGCCGCGACATTCATCCATGTACTTATCAAACAATTACTTGTGCTCCGAACGCAAAACAAATATCTGATTTATATTTTCCTAGCCTATATCCATGACTGGTTTCATTATTTTTTCCGCTATTCGTATTACTAGAGTCCTTTGTCCAGTCTCGCAAAAGTTTACAATTCCCCCAGCGAATACGATGAGACCACACTACCAAAGCATTTGACCGATTTTTGAGCGCTTTGCATAGTGCGGGCTTGACAGAGTCAATAAAAGCCTATTCCAGCACCAGATCCTCACCCAGACATGACATTAGATCTTCGCCGTAACCGCCTAGCTCTTTGACAGACGACCAGATCGCCGCCTTCCACTTACATCCTCAGTCTTAACTACTTCTACTTCAACCTTATTCGCCTTGCGCGCTGTCCCATTCACAGCCATCTTTTGCTTCTTTGCAACAGGCGTCTTCCCTTCTTCGTCTTCCTCCTTAATTTCCTCGTCCGCTTTCTTCCTGCCCCGTTTGGTGCTTTTTGGCAGTATCTCGGGCTCAGAGTCTTCGTCCTCTTCTTCCTTCGCTTTGTTCTTCTTTCTGCTTCCCTTCTTAGGCTTCATACCCTCCTCTTCCTCAGCATCATCAGCACTCTCGGACACATCCCCAGCAACAGTACCTGTCTTCTTCTGGACGCTCGGCACTACCGCTGAAGTTCGTCCACCAACCTTCAAGAACGTAATTTTGGCGCCATTAGGGAGTTTTCCGCCATTCTTCTTGCCCTTATCCCATCGATGCTTCATCAACCAGTCTTCGGGAAACTTGTCGGACTCGGCGAGATTGTCGACAGCGGTGTTGCAGACGTACATCATTGCTTCATGGAGCTGTTTCACTTGCACGTCGCTGAAAGTGTTGCTGTACTGCTCAGGATGCAAGCGTGCTTGGTACATGATCTCGTCACTATTACATGTTAGTTTAGGTTCACAGTCGGAAGTTCATACGTCTTGAAACGCTCCTTGTTAGGGAACCGGCGAAGTTCTGCAAGCCTTTTGATTAGATAGTTGTGTGATGGAGTTTGACTCACCCAACCCAATTTCCAATACCACTGATGTTCGCCTGATCGAGAAGAAGCGCTTTTACGGGCACCTTCTTGCTTCTCAGCTTCTTAGTCAGCCATTCCACCGTCAAAACATCTGGATCAAGCACTGGATCCGGCCCGTTCTCCTTGAGAGGTGTTGTCTTGCGCATATCCTCGGCTTTTGCATTGACCAGCCTGATTCTCCCCAGCCTTCGCGCGTCTACAAACGCTACCTCACACTTGGGGTCGCCCTCCAACTCCAAAATAAACTTCCAGAACCTCGGTGGCCATTCTGACTCTTCCGGCTTCGCTGGTCGGTAGAACGCCGTGTCGTCGTTTGAGAACTTCATCCAACCGGACATACCAAAGTGCATGAGCGGATGAGGCGCCGAGTCCATCTCGAGCCAAAAGTATTTGCCTTGTTGTTTCGCGTCTATGATTTTCTTGCCCGTCATAGCCTTCTCAAATTCTGACGCAGAGGTGCCGACTTTGCCGTACACGATTGTGTCCTCTTGTGCCTTGACGGCTTTGATCGTTCTTCCAATGGCATGTTTGCGCAGGAAGTGCACGATACGCGCGATCTCGGCGATCTGGATATGTCAATTACTGGGCTCATTGCGTTGCTGCTCGGCATACCTCAGGCATCGTGTTCAGCGTCTGTGGATTGGTTCGAGCAATGTTTGTGGACAATCGACGTCAGCTCGCAGAGGGACAGGATTAGTCTTTATAGCCAGAGCGATCACTCTATTGTACACAGCACTAGATGAAAAAGGACTGGGAAGAAGCTGAGGGATGGAAATGGAGTTCACGTCAAAGCTCCAGCCGCGACGCGAGTCTAGCTACATAAACGCGGCCTCACGTGTGAGTGCTCTGCGCCATCTAATTGGTTACATCATTAACTCTTCTCATCGCACCTCTGTCCATGCGTCGAGTACTCTTATGCATAGGATCCGCACAGTTACGGGCATACGATGAATTCTTTGACGCCCTTCACGCCCTCACGCTCAATGAAGCATGGACTTGCCGGTTTTGGGATTTCCCACCAGCGGCATCGATGTCGGAGCTACCACAACGATTAGAGCTGTTACATAATTCGCGCCCTTCCTCGATAGGTAGACTACTTGAAGCCGCCATGCCCCTCTATCGTATGCTGGACATGCTTGATGCTGTTGTCATCCTTGATTGAAGATGTGGCCACCTCGGATTCTACCTCTACTCGCCGCGGCCGCCGTCGCACATTCGTATCATGGAGACCAGCAGGCTTTTACACCGGCACAGCTCGAAGAACTGGAGCGAAAATGGGGAACTGATGTTTGTCACCGCCATCCTATACGCTTCAAATAATACTGACGCCTACAGTGGGGGTTCTCAGGCGTCTCGACATTCGCCCATCTCCCTCACACCCGATGTCTAACACACCCCGAAACCGCCTTTGATATTGGCATCATTGGTGCTCCATTCGACACCGCTGTGTCCTACCGACCCGGCGCACGCTTCGGTCCTCGTGCCATACGAGCGGGCTCCTCTCGGCAGACGTCTTTCCGTGGCTTCAATCCTCGTGCAAACCTGAACCCGTACATGTCGTGGGCCAAGATTGTGGACTGTGGAGATATACCCATCACGCCTTTTGACAATGCTCTGGCCCTTAGACAGATGAGTGAGGCTTTTCAGGAGCTTGGGACCAGGGCCCCGACACCTAAGGGGTTGGCGAGTGCGACCGAGTACCTACACAAGCCGAAACTGGTCACACTGGGTGGTGACCATAGTATTGCGCTTCCAGCTTTGAGGGCACTAAACAAGATTCACGGAAAACCAGTCGCTGTAGTGCATTTCGATGCCCATCTGGATACATGGCACCCGGCCAAATATCCCTCAGCTTGGATCGATCCAGAAGATGCATCGACGCAGTCTTTCTTTAACCACGGAAGCATGTTTTGGTTCGCATCGACCGAGGGTCTGATCGCCAATGGCTCATCCGTACATGCAGGACTCCGTACACGTTTGTCTGGTGATGATGCAGAGGATTACGCCGATGACACACAGCAAGGCTGGCAGCGCATCTCTACTGACGACATCGATGAGATCGGGGCGAAGGGGATCATACAGTCCATCTTAGACCGGGTGGGCATAGAGATGCCGGTGTATCTCAGCATCGACATCGATGTTATTGACCCCGGGATGGCGCCTGCAACTGGCACGCCAGAACCGGGAGGCTGGACCACAAGGGAACTGATCCGGATACTTCGAGGCATCGAGAGCTTGAACGTTGTAGGAGCCGATATCGTGGAAGTTAGTCCGGCGTACGACAGCGCGGCAGAGACTACCGGTCTGGCAGCTGCTCAGGTAGCCTACGAGGTTATTACCAGTATTGTTCGGAAAGGATTGATAGAGCAAGCAAAGACTGGAAAAGCAAAGGATCAAGTTAAGGATGAGCTGTAGCACACGAGCCCAACGCTACAACACCATGTAACAGAACAATATACGCTCCGCACCTAGAAGGAAGCAACTTCACATGCCAAGCATGAGACCCCTACTACGTCATGACTCCACGTCGCGTCGTGAAGCAAGGGAGACGTTCCTGGACAGCCAAATAAACATCGTCTATTTTTCCAGGCCACTACAATACGATCACTAAAGCTTCCAATACATAATGGAGCACTTTGCTCCGCATCCCAACGCTGCTTTCGAAGGGTGGTACTCCAAATTTGCCCTCCCTTCCGGCGCTCACATAGCTCTCGTAATATGCGCAGTCCCCAATGCAACAAGCTTACCACCTTATATGGTTTCTTTCACCTACTACCCAGCTTCTGGCGACCGAATTTTTCAGCGTGAGCATTGGGTCGACAGTATCGAACGCGTTGTCACTGGACCCGATCGTACGTGACTTTCCGAGTATACACACCCTGCCATCTTAACCACTTTCACATTTACATATTTTCAGCGGAGCTATACTGATGTTTTTTGCCTCCATCAGATGCGTTCGAGCTACGTGTCGAAGGAAAAGACTGCAAAGGCAGCATGGCCGTGGACGCTGAATCAACCACAACCTACGATCTCCGCGGCTGGAGCCTATCCAGCGGTGACTCGGAAGAATTTAAAGAAGAATGGAGTCTCGAAGCCATGACCACCTCCCGTACACCCTAGCACTCCCCTTCCTCTTCCAATCCACACCAGCGCATTCCCAACAACACCCCAGAAGGCTGGCTCGTCCACTTCCCCCTCCCATTACACTGGCACGTTCACTCGCTCTCCTCGCCCGCAGCTTTCCGTCTCGACATCCCTTCCCTCTTCCTCCCGAAGGCCGACGAAAAGGGCCGCGCGACAGTCCATCAGGAAAAGAATTGGGCGAATAGTTTCCCGTCGGCGCATGTGTGGCTCCAAGCACGAGATCAAGACTCGGAGACGGGGATCTGTCTTGCTGGAGGACGGGTTTTGGGTATGCATGCTTTTATCTTAGGCTTTCGATCGCCTTCTCTGGACGTCGATGTCGTGCCTCCCTTTACCTTGTCGATTCTAGGCATGTCGCCGTTCATGCGGTTTAGCGTGGATTATGAGGGGAGGGGTTTTGAGATTGAGGCGAGGAATTGGACGCATAAAGTTGTGATGAGAGCGAGGGCACCGAATGAGAAGGGATGGTTCGGGTTGGGGGCGCCTTTTAAAGAGGGCCATCGAACGGACTTTTGCACGGAGAGTTTTTTGGCCGTGGTAGAGGTCCGGGTTTTTGAAAAGATGGGGTGGTTTGGGGCGTGGGAGGAGGTGGGGAGGGAGAAATTCGAGGGGGCGAGTTTGGAGTTTGCGGGGGAGTGGTTTGAGGATAGGGGACGGAAACGGGAGTGATGGTGTTTGAAATTTGGGGCCGGTGTGATGTCTCGGTAGACTTTATACCTTCTTGTTTCCAATTTCACTGAATACATAGAAAGCGGAACTTCAGAACAACCCTTCACGACAACCGCTACAGTCCTTCCCGCAAGAAGATCGCGCATTTCAATCACAAGACGATATGAACACTTGACTCTTCCACAGCTAAACTATTAATCTCCTAGCTCTAGCATACTCCATCTCTTTCCTTCCAGCCTGCAAGGCCTCCAGTCCTGACCAACAATGCATTCTTAGTACAATCATTCAATAAGACGATACTAAGAATGCTAAGACATCAAGTACATTCCAGTAATTTTTACACTTTATATGTATGCAAGGCATAAGTTGACAAGGAGCGCGCAGGTTCCGTTTGGAGGTGGAGCCTTAGAGGGAGACGTATTCAAAAGAAGACAAGGAGAGGATCTAGGGCGAGACGTATAGTCGGTGGGGGGATATTTATAGGATAGGAAGAGGTGAATGGCTTGTAGGCGCGTGCAGCGGGTCGAGGAGCGCGAGGTGACGAAAGACTTCATCTAGGCAGGACAATG
Source organism: Byssothecium circinans (assembly GCA_010015675.1). Lineage (NCBI taxonomy): Eukaryota > Fungi > Ascomycota > Dothideomycetes > Pleosporales > Massarinaceae > Byssothecium > Byssothecium circinans. The sequence continues at coordinate 441,186 of ML976992.1, read as the reverse complement.
GACTCCGTGAATTCCAAGAGGAAGAAGGGGGAAGGTGAATGTGGGTTTTTTATGTCGAGAACGCTTTGCTGTGGACACGTGGCTGCGGGACCAGATGATCCTTGGGTTGATCCGGTGAAGTGTCTTGCTTTGGAAGAGAGGGAGTAATGGGACATTGCTGAGTTGTTTGTCTGAAAGTTTTGGTAGAAAGAGTGGGTGTTAAATTCCAACGGCAATGGCAACGGTTTTTTCGTCTTTAGCCATGCATATTAAATTTAAAAGAGTTCAATTCGTTCCACCGACATAGCTCATTCTGGACACTAGAGGAAAAGCTGGACGAAGGCTAGCAACGCAATGAGCATCTGGACATCGCACGGTCCCAAGCTTCTTCACCACTGGCACGTGCGAGCATGCAACATAATAACTACAAAAATTACACAGCAGCAGCAATCAATTGAACAGAATAAAGAAACATGGTATTATCCTTCCTTCCAACCTACTCAACTACAAAAGTGCTACATACTCAAAACAACATTGCAGAGAAAACCAATTACACACACACGCAATCTTCACACCACGCTCGCTAGTCGTTCCAGATGGAGAAACCCCGCTTCCGCAATCCCTTCCTTCCGCCTTCGGCCTTCCTTTTGATGGAGACAGATTGAACCCCTCTCCCGGGTTCAAAATAGAGTATGTAGGAGTAAAAAGCTGGTTGGAAGGCAAGGAAAGTCACAAAATAAAAGATATATAGACCGTTGGACACCCAATATACAAAAGAACGCCAGATATAGTAAGGCAAAGAGGCTACTGCGCCGATTCAACATAAAGAAATGGGCAAGACGAAGGGTCACAGATGGGAAGGCCTGGGACTAGGCTCATCGCACGGCGCGCTGGCTGTGTGTGCGGCTAGAGAGCGGAGTAGCATACTTTGACACTGGCATATCGGTGTGTATGTCGTTCTCCTCCAGGGACTCTTCGTCGTGCTCGACGATGCGAGTCGGCACGTCCGGGATCTCCTCTAGCGGGCGGTGCTGCAGACTGTGCCTGTCGGGCGTCGTCGACGCGCTCGTCATCGACATGGATGTGCTCGATCGGTGGGTTAGATCGGGTGTAGGCGGAATGCTGGATCCGCGACCGGGACGCAGCATGTCCTCATCACCGTAGTCGCTGCCTTGGGTAGATGGGCCGCGGCCCATGCTTGTGCGCCTCTCGCTGCGAGCATCATCATCATCGGCTTGCTGAGCGAGCTGCAGCCCTTCAACTGCTGCGGCGCATTGCTCGGAGATGTTGCGGATGATGTAGGCGATCGCATCCGTCTTGTCCCGGAGATGGCGGTCCGCGACGTCGATCATCGAGGAGCTGGAGTAGCGCTTGGAGTTACGGCCGCTTTGGAATAGGCGATGTTCCATGTCGGGTGAGACGTCCTCGCCGTCGAGATGCTTGCCATCGATCGTGCTGGCTCGTGAGTCGACGTTGCGGATACCACCCATGCCGTGGATGTTGCTGACCTCTGAAGGCTCGTGCGCCTTGACTGAAGCCTTGTCGGCCTCCTCCTCGTCTTCTTCAGGCAGGTCTTCGAAGCCCTCCATGTAGTTGTCGCTGGGGTTGTTTAGAGACTTGACAATATGCTCCATGTGGTGGGTCTGGCCGTCAATGAGGGCGCGGAGGTGAAGCACAACGCGCTGGGTCTCGTCGCGTTGGCGGGACAGGCCGAGGTTGGTCTGCTGAAGGGCAGCAAGCTCCTTCTTGTTTTTCTTGCGCTCACGCTCAAGCTCCTCAGCAATTTCTTGCTGGAGGACCAGAGCCTCAAGAGCATCGTCGCGCTGCTTCTCAGTACCAGAAAGGCGGATGGAAAGACGAGCGGCGTCATCCTTCTGTTGGTCGATGAGGCTAGTGAGGCGGCGGTTCTCACGCTTGTGGTTCTCAATCTTGACCTTGAGTTCCTGCGTCTCCTTGGTGAGTTGCTCGGCAAAGGTCTGGAACTTGAGGAATTGCTGCTTCCAGCTCTCAAGCTCCTCGACGAGGAAGTTGTTCCTCTTCGACACCTTGGAGAGCTCAGTGTCCATGCGGCCTTTGAGGTTGATGAAGTCCTGCCAAGCTTCTTGTGCGTCGCGAGAGTATTGGTTACGCTCGCGCACGATCTCATTGAGATGGCGCATAGAAACCTTGGTCATCAGGGGCTTCTTAACGGAACCACCGAAGATGGCCTTTACGCCTGTGTTACGTCCCTGTACCACCGTTAACCTCGTATACGAGACGTATTAAGAAGCTGAGAACTTACCAATTTCTCACACACGTGGTCCATGACCGTCATGATGGCGTCCTGATTCCACCATTCCGGATCCTGGATGCTTTCCACCTCGCCGCGCATCACAATGATCTGACCAGCTGGGATGAGCTTGCCACCTCCGTACGCCGATCGAAGGTGCTGTGGCACGCCAGTAGGTGCCACCTCACCGTTGAGGGCCTGTGTGAGACGCGAAATCATCTTCGTCCTCTGTCCTGGTGCCAATGCGGATGGGGGGCTCGAGGTGAGCACGAAGTTTCGGTCGAGGTCCACAACCAGGGCATCCGTCGGCGCAGTGAAGAGCGAACGGCATTCCGATGTGATACCAAGAATATACGGTCCCGGCTCCTGGACTAGGTCCTTGACGTGACGTGCATGGACGACGGGCACATACAGACCGCTCCATTCGTACACCCTTACACAGAATCGCACTGTCTCAGCCGCAACAGTGAGGATGGCCGGGTAATGGCTGACAAAGATGATTCGGCGGGTGGGTGACACGGCGGCTTCGATCACGCCAACGATGTTCGGGATGGAAAGGCACGTGAACAGTGGCCACATGGCAAAGTTCTGGAAACCAGTCGGTGACGAGGGAAACTGGTAGCACAATGCGTAGTCCTTCATGTCGATTCGGACCAAATCGTTCAAGCGGGGAGCGGGGAAGCTCAGAATCCGTGACACCTCCTCGGCGTGGAACAGGTTTGTAGCCTTGTTCCAGTGGATCCACATACCACGGAGATAGTCTCCAAGTAGGTTGTACAATGGGTACCGGGACAGAAAGCTCAAACAGTAAGGAATCCAGTACGTCTCATCGGGGTTGTCGAAGAAGTCGGGTTCGATTCGCTTGCGCAAGTCGCGGATGGTTTCGGCACGCTTCTCATCGGCGCGCGACCAAACACGGAGAGCGATTCCATAAAGAGTGTGTGACGAGTCCTGTTGGAGCACGAAGGAGTGGTGTACACAGTGGGGTTGACTTCTGCCTGTGCATATTTCAACGTCGTGGGGGAAGCAAGCCTGATATCATGGTTAGAGACGGCGACGGAAATGTGCGAAAAATGGGACTCACCCGCATGGCAGAATGCAACGACCTCGCAATCTCGTTGTCTTGCTCCAACCGCGGGCTGCTACCCAGAATCTCTGGCAGCCAGAAAGAGCCAACTGCTCCCTTCATATGACCAATCTTGCCCTGGCTGGGAGCCGGAGCCTTGACCCATTGCGACGGCTCGCGGCCAACACCACAGACCATATACGCGTGGGTCAGCGTCTTGGGGCTCTTCGCTCCCTGGCGAACATTGAGAGTGGAGGGAAGCGGCTGGGTAATTCTGGAGTGAAGTGACGAGGTTCGGCTAGGAATGATAAGGCTGTGGTCGGTTTGGTCTCGCTGGTCCCTTGTCGGAGGACGCTCGCTCGTCCGGGGTCGCAAGCTCAGCGAAGGCGCCATTGTGAGTAAGGATTGGTGGTGTTATCGAGCTCGACGCTAGTACTATAGATGTTGATATCAACCGGCGGGAACGCAGACGAGCCCCTAAAAAGCAAAGGACAATGAAGCGCAAGGGCAGCAGTCAAAGATCAAGAGACAGGCACTTGATAGACCTGGTCAATTGGGGACTAGGACTCTGACACGACCTTGCTGCGGGGATGCAGTGAAGAAGGCAGCAAGGGAAGGGGAATGTCGACGGGCGGGCTGGCGTTCTTTTGCATGTGGGCGCTCGAGGAGTCGAGCAGGGCCGTAGCAAGCTCGGGCGCTGGAGCTTGGGGAGAGGGAGACGAAGCCGAAAGTGGCGCTATATTTATTCAGGGCACCCTTGTAGGCTTCACAAGGATCGGTTGCACAGGAAATGAGCGTCACACTGCCAATGGGCTCACTGGCCGCGGCACGGTGCAGTCAGGGGCATCGACGGCGGCGGCCAGGGACTTCAGGGAGCGTGCGCCGCTGCAGCAAGACGACGGTACTTTTATGCTCCGCGTGCAGAATGCAGAAAACGGCGGTTGTGAGCTCACAACCGCTCCAGAGTCCAAACAGGACAGCCCAGGCGGCCGTCACCAATATTGACCGCGGCTGCAGGAGGAAGGCGCATTTGCAGTGATGGATGCATCGATCATGGTTCATCACGCTGCGTGTGATGATGGAATCGATGCATCTTCGCCCTGGCCGTGTATCTCTGGGACCACGACTCGCTGGACGGCTTGGGCCCAATCAGCGCTATTTAATAAAGCTACCTGTGTATCGGCTCGAGGAAGCTCTTGCGTCCATCGGGCAAGAGTACCTCCGTCGATTCATGAAAGTCTGCATCGGTTTACTCGTGCATGTAGATTGAAATCCTACGAGCGAGTACCTGTTGCATTGTAAGCGGCGCGCCCCTGAGCGTCACTGCAAGTGTTTCCTGGGCCCGACAATCTGAAGTTTGAAATTGACATGCTCAACCACATGTTTGATCCTCCCCACCCGGCACATGGCATTCGTAGCTGCAATTTCCTCTCTACCGGGCGTGTGCACTGTTTTGGGAACGGTGGGGTCGCCATCGTTGCACACTCCTGGGCCAAAATTCTACGCGTCTTCTCTAGATAGACTCTCCGACTCTCCACGGCGTGCAAATTTCCATTATTGACGGGTCGATAGAAGCACCGACGGTCCAGCAAACATTCCCCGAGCACGAGCGGGGCGATGATGCTGAAACGCTCAGGCGTAGTCTTGCTCTGGCGGTGGGAAGCGCTAGCTGGACCGCATCTGCTGTCTCCGGCCAGTCCCTTCGCCGATGTCAACAAAGTCGTGGCGGCAAATCTCCCGTCGAACACCACTCTCGAATCTCGAGCTTAGTGTTGTTGTCGCCATCTGATGCACGCCTGGATGTTCCTGGCGCCCCAAGTCTGCATCGTCTCCCCGCCCACCTGGCACCTGTGCAAGATTTGGCACGCTGGAGAGCAAAGTGCCCAGGTTTGGATGGACAGGGGCCTCCAGCTGATCTGCACGCCTCCCAGTGTTCATTACTTGTGCAGATCTTTGCAGCGCATTGGGTGGTGTTCGTAAAGCTCGAGCTGTGACGTCTCTAGACGAAGCCTGCAGCCAGTTGGTCGCTCGGGATAGCTGGGTGCGGAACCAAAACAATATTGTTCAGATCTTGGTTCCTGACAACTTGACAAAGCCAGAGAATCGAGTTGGGCCGCCCGGTGGAGATTCCGTCGCCGGTGCCAGTGTAGAGAAGGGCAGGCCAACCAGTGGTGTTGAACTCGTGAACCATTGTTCCTTTCCACGCTTGTCCACGCCAAGCCATAAACCAAACCTTGCACCTCTACCCCGTACAAAGGTACCGTTCGTTCACCCACGCAATCCAGCCACCACCGTCAGGAAACAACCAGTTAGTAGGCCGCCGAGTCTAAGCAGAAATAATGGCCGATGATACGCTGTTGAGCGATTTGTGCAGTATCTGGTGCGTGTTTGCTAGCGCACATCTCATGACGTTGTCTATCCGGAAGCTCCCCTCTCCGTTTCCTCTGCTTCTATTTCCATCTGCGAAAGGAAAAGACCAAGCTAACACATATCAGCAACACAGCCAAGTTCAAGTACCGATGTCCGGGTTGTGCTGCACGGACTTGCTCACTGCCATGTTACAAGCGTCACCAGCAGTGGGCCCAATGCAATGGGAAACGAGATCCCGCCAAGTTTGTCAAGAAGTCCCGGCTGGAGACACCTGCAGGTATTGATCATGACTTCAACTTTCTGACCACCATCGAACGTGGACTGGAAAAGGCCGCAAGGAGTGTGGAGAGCACGTCGATCGGCACTGCATCGGATATCCGACAAAATCCTCATACCGGTAGCCGTAGGGTTGCAGATCAACACCTTGCAGCCACTGGCGTGACCATCATTCGCGCACCTAAAGGGCTAAGCAGACAGAAAAACAACAAGACGTCCCGTACCAAGTAAGTTGTGGTTCGGTCAAGTCCGCAACATGGTACGCTAACAATGAACCAGAAAGGGCAATATAACATGGACCGTGGAATGGATCCGGGACGACGGCACTTGCATACTGAATCAGAGCTCTGAAGTCGTGCCCTTACTACAGCTTTCACCATATAGACCAGAGCCGTCTGCAAAAAAGCGGAAGTTCAAGACGGAGGAGCTCCCGGCTACCACAGCACCAATTGGACACGATGCTCCACTATCTCCCGTGGTCCAGGACGGAGAATCACGAAAAGAGGAACAAAGCAAGAAATTACGACTACCGAATACCGAACGATCAAGAGTCGATTTTAACAATGGCGGCACAGTCACAGAGAGAGACGGTACCAAAGTGGCAGATCATGATGATTCAAGCCCTTCTCTCCATGGCCCAACCCCTGAGCCCGTTCCTTCTAAATACGATTTTTTCCTTCTAAGACCTAGGACGAGCTCCAGTCGCCGCGTACTCATCCCACTCGATCCCTTTTTACCCCTCGCCGACTGCCTACGCGGCCGCACAGTCCTTGAGTTCCCCACCATCTATGTATTCACCTCATCAGCCACCCCGCCTCCAGAAGACTTCATGCTAGAAGACGAGTACATTAAGCAAGAGAGCGAAGATCAAAAAGAGTTCGAAGACGTTGTCAAGCATCTCAATCCAGAAACCCTGCGCGCACTGAGAAACGATGACGAAGGCAACAAAGCAGGGGAAGAGCTTGATAGCAAGAAGATCCTTGACGTTCTCAAACGGGACATCGGCGCAGGGTTGTGATTACTTAACGAGTCGAATTATATATCTGAATTCAGCGTCACACTGCACTATCCTAGTCGCGCCACGCGTACGTTCTAGTACTTTGATCACCTTTTCGGGTACCTGCATGCAAAAGCGTTGTTCTTGTGCCGATTGATCAGCGACTTCATTTTCAGGCTGCTTCATGCGTTCACACAGCGACAACCACCCCACAGCCATCACGCATGAACAACAAAACAAACACTCTATCATGCACCTCTTTTTAGCAATGCGTTTATCGATTCGCTTCACATCAACGTTAGAATCACATTTTCGACATTTGTTTTGCTCTCCGAGATGCAAGATTGTACTCCTAACCTCCCTTCTCGAGTTCCTTCTCCGCACCCGTCACTGTCACCGTCACCGTTTCACATTATTCTATCCGCCCGTCGTCACCTTCAGCCTCCTCTTTCTCTTTGACTTTCAACGCCCCTCTCATCACACCCATACAGCAGGGTCTACCCTTTCGTCGTTCCCCGCTTCAGTTGACGTCGCAGGACAGGGGCCACCCTTGCTACAGTACGTACTGTACCTGTCAGCGCGTCGGACGCTGCCGAGGTTGACGGCGAACGCATCGCTAGCCCGTTTGGGAACCATTGGGCAACCGTGTAAGAAGTGCCATTTTCCGCCTACAGAGTGGGTATCTATCGTAAATTAAATTATTGGAGAGTGGAGAAGAGAAAAATTAGAACGGTGATTTCACGATTTTTTTATTGGGGAGGCTGGGTTAGTGCCAAAAGGGACACGAAGTGATAGGAGGATAAGAGGGATAAAAGAGGCCGCTACGGACTTTTGACAGACCCAGAGTCAAGTTATCGTACGAGTATTGAGTTTGGAAGGAAGCGATGAAAGCGATTGAGTTTGCGGGGAAGTCGGGAAATATGTGCTTGCGCGAGATGGCGTCGCGCTAGTGAGGGTGTGTGATTGTGCTCGGGTGAGATTGGGTGAGATGTGCACTGCACGTGGCGAAGATACTCTCGTGTTGAATAATGGGTCTTGGAATGAGGGGTTTGTTCTAGGCGAAGTATGTTTTTGGTTTTGGGGGATGGTGTGTGATGTGCAGATGCGATGAGGGGTTAGCATGGTAGATGGAAATGTGGGGAAGAGTTAAGGTTGGTTGGGAAGGTACACCGGTGTGGGGATGAGTATATTTTCATCTCATGCTCGGATAGTCTAGTGAAAATCGTTTTTGCATTATACAGCACCGCAGTAGTGGAGGCACTGACTCGGCAAAGTCAGCCGTTAGTTGGTTGGTTGGTCTTACATCCTGTACTTTGTAAAGTTGGCGTAACCTCCATCTACATACCATGGGAAGCCTCCCATAGGGCGGGATAGACGTGCCGAGCACAAAAAAGCGAGGGCAGTTCCTGTAGTAGCTTCTCTCACAGGGAGAGTCTGTCGGTCCCTAACCCCCCTCTAAGCGAGGATACAAAGCACGGAAAGTATAGCTGTGTAATAACCAGTACTGTCGATGGCCGGTCAGGCGCAGGTTATGGCCGCAAGTCTGTTCTTGCCCGTTTGGAAACAACCTGGTTGAGAAGTGGGAAGTGGGAAGTGGGAAGTGGGAAGTGGGAAGTGGGAAGTGGCCATTGCCTTGCTGCATGTGTGTATAGATCGCAAGCGGTAAGGTAAGGCAAGCACAATGCCTCCTCAAGGAAAACGTCATCTGTTTAGTAAGAACACCTATCAACAGCGTATCTTCTGGCCGTGACGGAGTTCTACTACGTACAGTACAACTGTTGAGCATGAGCATGCTTACTCTTTCACGACAGATACATATCTTTCTGCAAATGGGAAAGTAGAATCCGTCGCTATTCCACAGAGTCACTGCGGCTTTTCAAATGGTTGTCATGTCACGCCTACAAATGCACGAGCACGCGTTGTTTCCGGGTTCCATTTGACGAAACTACCTTTCGTTCATATGAGTTGACACGCTCGCTTCTCTAGTCTGGATGTCATTCCCTCTAATCTATGATCAAACCAAGGGCAAACCCCCAGTTCCAGCGGCCCTTCCCTACCCCTGGACTGTAAAGAGTATTCCCAGAGTCTAGTCTAGATACGGAGCTAGCTTAGCTGTACATGCCTATGTCGTCGAATCACTTAAATCCTTCTCGTCACTCGTCACTCGCCATGCCATTCATCCCATTCCCGTCCCTCTCACACATATCAATACACATCCACATTGCTTCCGTAACCCCAGGTGAAAATGCAAGGAACCCACCCACAATACCCCATTCACGACCACGACCACCTACCACCCACCCGCATCACCATCCACCAAATCCCTCCCCGCCATCAACATCCTCCTCCCCCTTACCCCCAGAAACGCCAACTCATGCCCCTCCCCCTCACACCTCTCCTCCACCCACCCCGGCACGTCCCCAACCTCACACCCCGCCAACGCACCCACCCGCCCCAACAGCGCACACCAACAACTCCCCTCCTTCTCCTCCCTCACCGGGCCCTCCGTCACCGGCGGCTTGACTTCCATATCCCTCACCTGCGCTAGATCCCAATCACTGACCACAAATTCATGGTACACATTCAGCAGCGCGGCTTCCGCAGTCTGCGGCGCGCACAGCATGGAATGCATAAACGCGGGCCCGAGCTGCAGACACGTTTCGCTGAAGGCGAAGTCCATATCCGAGCGTAGGGAGAGCGTGGTGGCGTCCATGGTGGTGCCGAAGCGGTGGTGGTGCAGGAGGCTGCCAGGGACATGGAAGCGGGCGGTTACGAGGGTGGCGTGGACGGCGAGGTAGAGGGCTGTTAAGGGGTGCAGAGGGAGGGTGTTGAGGAAGGTGAGTTTGGAGGCGTGGGGTTCTGCCGGGTTGGGGTGTTAGAAAGGTTGAAGGGTTTGGAGGGAAGGAATTGGAGGGAAGGAATTGGAGGAGACGTACCGATTGAGGAGAGGTGGTACAAGAGTAGCATCCCCGTATACACAACGCCCATATTATGTCTCTCTACCTTGAAACAGTTCTCCTCATCCGTTAATTGGGCCATGACTTCGTCGACTACGTCGTACTTTTCGACACACTCGCTCAGCCAAGCGAAGCCTCGCGCTTCTGCTTCGCGGGGGAAGTCGCTTGCGGCGTGGGGGAGTTCGCGGCGGCTGTAGCTTTTGGTGATGGAGCGCTCGTATATGTGGAGGAGGGATTGGAAACACGGGTGTGTGATGGACAGAGTCTGGATGAGGGTGCCGTTGTTGAAGGGGAGGTGTTCGATTGCTTTGAGGAGGAGTTCGGGGGGGAAGGATGGGGAGACGAGTTTGGAAGGTGAGGGGGTGACCATTTTGACGCGGCTGAGAATGCTCAGAAGGGGCCAGATGGATGGTAGTATTATTTGTACGCGGTTTCTAAATTCTTGATGTAGCCGCGAGGTGTTGACCGATCTAGAAGTGCGAGAGGATCCAATGTTGAATAGTAGCCGTTCTTCGTATGATATTTCGTATCTCGATCCGGTATGACAATAAATGAAAAAATATGCCCGTAATGAGACAGAAAAAGGAGAAGAAGAGGGAAATCCAGCCACACAGGCCAGTGTCTCGACAGTGCTGTGTGTTCTGGCAAGAGCGTCCGGTTTTCGAAACTTCGGCGCTGACCTCACTTTGTTATACCAGGAGGCAGCTTACAAGAAGAAGCTGCAGTCTGGCAGACGGATTATCAGTATGTATGTGCGGAAGTGTTGTGCAAGAGAGGAATTCTATTCGAAAATACTCGTATCAAGCGTGACTTATATATGCCCGTGGATTCCACTATCAGATACCTTGATGGACCAATGAATCCATCAGGGTACCTGAATCCGGTCATCTGATCATGAGACAACGCCAACCGACGTCAAAAGAAAAGGCTTCTGGTACATGAAGCCCGAGCTTTGAGAAGCATGTTACGTGAAAGTGGGATGTGAAGTGTAAGGCTGACTGGATTTGGTTGGTTAGTTCCGCAGGCGCATGGGGTCTGTGACTGCTGTTGACGCTGTACCTGGGCCATCGCAAACCGTGCGGGAACCCGAAGATGTGAAGGCTGGACGTAAATAATGTGAACGGCTTAGCTATATGTGAAGAAGAACTGTGACTGCGTTGGTGGTGCGATTGTTGTAATTAAACTTAGATGGTTAGGAGTTGTTGGTGTGTGGGTCAAAGGTTCCGTGACACTTGGGTCAGCAGTGACCAATCACATTTCATGATTGGGTCAGGTTTCTAAAGCACGCAAAAGTCCATAATATCCACCACAGCTGACGTGACGTACCAGCTGCAAACTTTACACGATGAATGAGTCCCGAAGTTCAGAGCAAAGAGTATGCACATACTTCACATACGAATCACCTCAAGCGGCTGTAGCGAACAGATGAAGACAGCACGAAGAGGGGGTATGTATTCGAGAAAGACAAAGGGGTAAGTAAGGGATCTGGTCATCTACATGGCATCCTTCCTCTTCACCCACCCGCTCATAGCCAGCATCTCCCTCCATCAGCTCGTCCCATCCGCATCCTCAAGATAAGCACATGAAAGAGAAGGTAGGTAAAAGAGTAAAAAGAAGAAAAAGAAAGGGAGTCGCTTCAAATGCTGGCACGCACCATCCATTCGCAGGTAAAGATGCCATCTAAGCAGCGCTATGCCTCGCCGCACGCTCCAAAAGACAAGCCGTCCAAACCAAAGGCAAACAAACAATCCATCCTGTATGTGCAATTTTCACTCTCGGATTCGAAACCACCACGACCGCCAGAAAATTAAGGTCAAGTAAGAGTAAGATATACATTAAGGTCTGTTGGGGATCGCAAACGGCTATGGTTGGGGGGGGGGGGGGGTATGGTGCGTAAATAAGGGACATGAACACAATGAAAAGAAGTAAAAGGGTGAGGAAAAAAGGTATCTGCAAAAAGGAACAGCATCCCCATACCTCTCAAGATGCAAGTGGACCACTGGGCCGTGACATATGTCGTCCGTGAACCGAATAAAAAGAAGACGTAAACACATCGCAAAGAGAAGTTTAAATATGGTGCAGACGCAATGAAGCAAAAGTGAAGTGGTGTATCGGGGTATGTAGCGATTTCCTCAGCCTAAACCAGCGCCGACCAAAAAGCAAACTGTGTGTTCAATATACACACTGAAGGGGATGGATGCCGCGGGCGGCGAAATTTTGGTTAAGAACGAAGCAGGAGAGGCAGACTTAGAAGCAGTTCAAGCCGCTCTTCTTCTTTTTCTTGTTGCTGTTGTTGAGGGCAGCCATGCGGGCTTCAAGGTGAGCACGCTCGGCTTCAACGCGCAGGCGTGCATTGCGCTCCTCTTCTACAGCCTGAAGCGAGTGTCGAGCCATACTGCGCTCCTTCTTCATGACGTTGAGCTCTTCTTCGAGTCCGGTGCACTTCTTCTTCCAGCCGTCGATCTCGTTCTTCGTCTTGTTGCTGGAAGCTTCAAGGTCGGTCAGAGCATCCTCCAGAGTAGCCGTGAGCTGCTTCTCGGCAAAAAGATGCTTCTCAATGGTGCGGATTCGAGCCTCCTGGTCCTCGACTAGCTGTGCATGAGCAATGTCCTTGCTTTGATGGCGGGACGTGGGAGGAGAAGGCGCATTGCCCTGGGTAGGCGGAGGGCTTCCAGGTAGGGGGGGAAGGGGGATCGCCGGGGGAGGCGAAGGCAACGAATTATGCGAAGTGCTCTTGCGGAGGTTGGAGTCTTTGGAGTTCGACCTTTGGAGGTTCTCACGGGGATCGATGGACTCGCGGTGAGAGTGGCGCTTCGCATCGGCGAGTTGAGACTACATCGATTAGCATATTGAAGGCATGCGAAGACTGTTGTGACTTACCTCCAAAAGAGCGATCTGTATACGGGCCTGCTCGACTTCCCTCTCAAGCTCTGTCTTTCGATCCATAGAGTCCTGCAATTCCTTGCTACGTTCTGTCTGGAGTGCAGACAGACGATTGGTTGCGGCCGCGTGTTGATCGAAGTTCTGACTGAGCTGTTCTTCCAGCTCTTGTACGAGTCGAGCGCTCTTCATCTCTTTGTCGGTGACCTTTTCGATTTCCTTGAGCAACTCGCTGTTCATTGCTTCAATCTCTTTGATGCTGCCCTTCAACGTGTTGACAGTCTCCGTCGCTTCGGAAAGCTCATTCCTCACAGACTGCAGATCGTTTACTGCTTGGTCCATCTGGGTGGTGAGAGACTTCCGCTCTTGAACTAGCGTCTGGAGCTTCGACTGAATCTGATTCATGTCTGTCTCTTCGTTCAGAGCGGTGGACACATCCTGAAGTAGCTTCTCCATATCCGCCTTCGCGTTGATAAGGTCCGTCTGGAGTGCCTGGGACGAGCTCTGCTGCGCAAGAAGTTCAGCATTGAGCTTGTCGAGGTCAGCAGAATGCGACTGCTTCAAGTTTGCCAAGCTTTGCTCGTGGAAGTCGACAGCCGCCTTGTGCTCTTCAATTTGGTTCTCGAGGTTGGCTACCAGCGATCGGTGAGTCTCAAGCTCCTTTTCTTTAAGCTGCGATGCCTCGGCATTCTCCTCATACTGCTTGACAATGTTGTCGTGAGATTGCTCAAGCTCCGCAAGACGTGTAGCATTGCTGACGGCAGTGGCCTTGTGTTCGTCCACCTGAGATTGGAGAAGGGCAACCAATTCAGCGTGTTTAGAACGCTCCTGCTCAAGCAGAGTCTCAGCATCAGCAGCCTTGGACTGCTCGAGCTCGGCGATGCGGGTCGAATGGTCAGTCTCCATTTTCTTTAGAGAAGATTCCAACTCTTGGACAAGTTCGGTATGATGCTTCTCTGATGCCTTGGTAGCTTCGATTGCCTGAAGGTGTTTTGATTGCCATTCAGCCACTTCGCTCTGGAGTTGAGAGATATAGACATGGCGTGCATCGTCGTCATCCGTTGCTGTGTCGACAATGGAGCGAGGCATCGCGGCAGAAACGTGTCGAGGGGAGAGAGGTTCGTCGGAAGTATCGGCACGCGCAACTGACGCCTTCAAGCTTGCCACTTCGGCCAGAAGCTCCTGTTCCCGCTGAGAGTGAGAGGCTTTCAACTCTTTGATTTCTTCCTCGCTCTGTTGGATCTTTTCCTGCATCGTTGCGACGACCGAGATGTCAAGAGGAGATGAACTCTTCAAGCTCGACCTCTCTTTCGTCAAACCGCTGATCAATGTCATCTTGCCTTCCATTTCCCTGCGGACGGATGTGACTTCAGTCTCGAGAGCCTGTACTCTTTCCGATCGTGTGTGCAATTCGGTCATGATGGCGTTGAGGTTCAGCTCAAAATTTTGAATCGTGTCAGGTTCTTCTTCAAAGTTCTCCAGGGCCATGTTGCGGAGTGATGCAAAGGCACGGTTCGCGCGATCGGTAGCAACTGTATTCTGGCTCGATTTGCGGCGTATGATATGCGCGGTCGGCGAGCTAGGGCGAGCCATTTGTGCTTTGGTTATTTCGGTCTTGAGCTCTTCTACATAGTCGAGGGTGTCTTGGTGTTGACCTTCCAGCTCAGAATAGCTACGGCTCAACTCGGCCATGCGCTGTTCCTTCTCTTCATGCAATCTCTTAAGGTTCTCCACTTCCCGTAATAGCGTTGCCTCGTTCCGAGCGAGGTAAATAGAGTGAGACTTTTGCTCGACCGTTTCGGTTTCAGAGTTCTCGGTCGCCGTCTCCGTATCCTCGTCCGGAGTAGAAATAGTACCAGATTCTGCCAAGGACAACTCCGCAGACAATGTACGCGAAGATGAAAGTTGTCCATCCTCTACCTTTCCGTTCACCCCCGCGTCTGCTAAAAAAGATGTAGGCCGAGAAGTCTCCGCAAGTGATGGTCTTCGATGGCGTGCTTCATCCACGGCATCTTGAAGAGAGGCTAGGGTACGCAATGCCTCTTGGTACTTACTCGCGAGCCTATCATAGTCCTGCACGGTGCCTTCATGTTCCATGCGAAGATCAAAAAGCTCTTGACTGACGGTTTCCAGCTTGTCTTGTACGAACCTCGACTGTGCAGGGCTTTCCGGCGGATCCAAGGACCTCTCCGGGACAAGTTCCCTGGTTTCAACTGCCGGAGTATGTCGGCCCTCCCCTTGCTCATCAGCCCTGTCGGTCGCAGACGACGCGACAGCACCGGCTGTAGAATGACGTTCGCCATCTTCTTCTTCGGCGATTGCATCGACATTGCTGCTAAATTGACGGTTGGACGCTCCCAGAATATTTTTGTCGATGGAGGAGTCACTGCCTTGCTTGGAATGTCCGTTGACATGGGTGTCGTCACCCTTTGTCTCGGTCTGGCGGATGCTGTCTAGCTCATACAAGAGATTGTCAAGCTTGCCGATGCTGCGCTGTCGCTCGACAACATGCTTCAGGCGCTCAATCTCCCGCTGCATCAACTCTGCCTCTTGCTCGTTCTCCGCAAGGCGCTCCTCGAGTGTGGAAATGTAGTCCTCGCAGCTGGTTTCATTTTCGCGAGCCTTTTGTAGCTTCTCTCGAAGATCTGTAATCGTCGTGTCGTTCTTTTCGATACCAGATGTAGAGCTATCAACCTGAGCCTCTAGCGACTTGACATATTCCTCGTTGCTAGATTCACGGTCTTGAGCCTTTTGAATGCGAGCCTGCAGCTGTTGTGTTTGGCTCTCCAAAAATGCAATCCTTGTCTCTTTCTCCATGAGTTCACTCTCATTCGCCGACAGCGAGGACCTAGTGTTGGAGAGTGAAGATTCTAGAGTCTGAATGGTTTTCTCGTACTCGAGGACGACGGATTCCACAGCTTCAGCGAACGAGTTAGAGCGCTTCAGCCGTTCCAGCGCAGAGTCTCCGATGGCATCTTTGAGCATAGGTGTCTCCGCGGACTCATTGTCACGTGCCTTTGTGATTTCCGAGATGAGCTTCGCATGGCGAGCGCTAAGTGCGGTGTAGTTTTCCTGGATATCGAGTAGCGAATTTTGTAGCTCGATTTCTCGCTCCTGCTGTCGTTCAATGCGATCTTGGGGGCTAGCCTTCTTCCTGTCCGCCCGCTCAGAAAGTCGAATCTGATCACGCAGAAATTGAACCTCGGCCCGTAACCTCTCTATGACTGCTTGCTTGTCGCTATCATCGTGAGTCTGCTGGATCTGTGGCTTGATCTGTATAGCGCGGGCACGTTGAGCATATTGCACCGTGTTCAACGTCTCGCTCAAGTGGAACTCTGCCGGGTTCACGCAGGCAATCATGTAGGTGATGGCATTACCACCCAACGAGTCTTGGAGGAGACGGGTCAGCTTCGAATCGCGGTAGGAGACATGTGCGCCTTGTGAGCGGGAAGACAGCTGTGAGATGACCTTTCCCAAGCTAGCAAGACCAGCATTGATCGAAATACCCTCCCTGGCTCGTTCTCCTTGTGCGCCTGTGTTTTTCAGCCTTTCGCTACCCGCCAAGTCGACAAAGTGCAGTTTGCTATCAACCGTGACCCAGTTGTCGTTGTGACCAGACATGGCTTCGATGGGAACAGACATGCGCTTCTCACGCTTTGTCAACGGCGCCGAACCGTTCTTTTTCTGAACAAGATTCAGACTGAAGACAGCGTGTGAGCGGGAAGACTTTGCGTTCACGGCGGTGGAATCCGTTTGGCGGATGGAGGATCCGAAATTGAGGGCATTGAGAAGGTCGTCTGCTGAGTTAATGGTGATCTGGGTGAGGCCGGTGAGGAGGATACGCCCCTTGGTGTCCTCGCGGATCGTCACGGTGGGGCGCTCATGCAGAGGAGTGTGTTCGGGGATCAGAAGGTCGCGAAGTTGCTCGTTATAGATCTCAACATAGGTTGCTCTTAGCTGCCAGCTCTTGTTGGCCGACGACTTGGAGTGCATCGACTGCGCAGTCCCGAGGCCGGACAGGCGTGAGGGAGCTCGAATGCCAGAACCGGCGGCCTTGTTCGGCCCATCGAGCTTTTCGAAGAGAACCTCTGCTGCGCGTGGTATTATTCCCATGATGTGCACGTTGCTCTGGTCCTGGGGGCCGGTAGTGCCCATGGTATACGACTTGCCGGCGCCCGACTGGCCGTAGGCGAGGATAGAGACATTGTAGCCCTGCACAAATGAACTGACGCTCTCGCCAACGTATTCGAAGACGCCCTCCTGGTCAATGTCCTCCCCGAATACGCGGTCAAAGACGAAGACCTTGCGGCCGTGGGAAGCATCGACGGCGAGACTCGAGGGCGACGTGATCTGGACGGTGGAACTGCGGAAGCGTTGAGGGATCAGGTCAAAGCCGGGGTCTTCGGGCTTGAGTGGAGGGCGTACGCGGACCGCTGCAGTGAATCGTGGTCAGCAAAGGGTTTCTGTGGTGGACGGGGGGGACAGTGGATAGTGAACAGCAACCTACCGACTTTGACGGCCGTCTTGGAGTCTTCGTCAGACGCACGCGAGCCGCCCTGCTTGCTGCTCATGCTCATTCTGCTGCTCGAGCGGTTGGGACGCAGCATTGCGCTCATGGGACGCTGGAGAGCGCCCGGCGGCGAGCCTGGAGGTGTGGCCATCACTGCCGGCGCGCAGCGATGCCGCTCGTGTGGTGTGGGTTCGTGCTCGGTCGCGAGCCGGCGCGCGGGTCGGGCGAGCAGTCTGGGGCAGAGGCAGTTGAGGATATGGTGGTTGGCGTGGAATTATTGGGAATTATTGGGAATTATTTGCGTGTTTGTCATGCGCGATTGGTCGGGGATGCAGCTCTGCGGGCGCACTAGCAGGTCGATTTAGCCTGGAGAGGCTTCATCCAGCGAAAGAGCGTGCAGAGAGGGAGGAGGTGGAGGGAGGGATAAGAATGCGCAGGCCGCGGCGAGTGTTTGCAAGTCTGGTAAAAGCAGAGGCAGAGAAAGGCAGCAGAGGGGGTGAGCTTGGTGAGGCGCCCCCTGGCTGCTTAAGGATTCGCCCGCCACAACGCCCGTGCAGACGCAGACGCAGACGCAGGCGTGCCGGCCGGGGTCTCCCACCGCGGGATCGCAGAGCAGTGCCGTTAGAACACGGCAGAGACGTGCTAGACGACCGGTGCAGCGCTTGGAGGCTTCTGGCGTGTCGCGGCTGTCCTGCGCAATGCATCGTTGATGGTCGTCGCCTGTGTGCTACTTGCTCTTCTCTGCCATTTTCACCATCTTCAACTTGGAGTTTTGGGGCTTGAGAGGCCACGAACATCCCTGCAGCACGCGCGATGACGCGCCCCAGCGTTGCGTGCGCGCTACTGTATAGAAGAAGTATCTAATGCCCGGGCGAACAATAATGGTACAGTTTGAACTTGCACGAGTCTATCGGCGCATCGAGTCGCGGCCACGCGAGAGACTGCAGCAATAGCTCGGGCTATGTTTCAGCTCTGTCAATCTCCATTTGGAGTGCCATCTGGTTCCCACGGCCGTGACTTTGCTCACGCCATCCTCTCATCTTCCGGGAAACCCAACTACTAGCATCCTCTAGCACCGCGTCATATCCGGCCTTTCGAACGCATGCTGAGGAATTAGAGTCCGAGAGCTGCCACGCCGCCGTTGGAGCTAGGCGCGGGTAAAACCTCCTCACTCCATCCAGAGCCGGGTACCTGCAATAGCACGCTTCTTATGAAGATTGCGGGGAATGCTGTCCAGTACGACGCACCACTCTTCCATAAACCACCGGTAATTATAACCTAAACAGCTGTAGACAGCAACGTCAGGTGGCGTGAACCAGTTGGCCACTCCCAAACGCACACCGGTGTGCCTGGGAGCTTCTCCTTGCTTTTGCAAGCAGATCAGCGTCAACAGTCTTTCGCCTCGAAGAATCCCCGCACATCGTCGCAACACCTACCACTAGACGTGCATCACAACGTGGATGCGAACTTCGAAGTGGCGCTATTGCCGTCGATCTGGCTTTACCGATTCCCCTAACCTTGACCTAGCGGCATACAGAGCACTTACTACAGCTATCGCCATCACGCCTGACGTGTTCCGACTTCGCCGAACCTTCATTTTCATTCCTGCAAATGCCACTACTGCGAAAGCCGTCTTGAGCAAGTCAAGACCCCTCCATACGTCCTGCGTATAACCCAGCCATACCGAGAGTCCTACCGCGCCTTTGAATATGTGCCACACGACAGATCGTTGAGCGTTAGAATTGTTTCCACCTACCACATTCTAGACGTTGTTTCCTCTTCCCCCTCGAGGGACCAATCATGCAGGAGAAAGGGAGTCCAAAAAAGAAAAGAAAAAACAGGAAAGCCAAGAAAAGGCCTGATGAAGACAATAATGACCGGTGCGCTTGTGACTTGGCGGATAGATCGGCAACCTATTCTTCATCATCGGCCCCTCTCTCCGCCTCTCTTCACACCATCACTCCCTCAACCCTCACTACTCCGTACTCCACTCTCCCATCACGCTTGTTCTCTCAAGTCTTGTGTTCCTCGCGAGTCATCCCCCTGCAGCACACCCGGCAGCTGCCCTCGACGCTTCAGGAACAACCCGCATGAGCACATGACAGTAATGCAGGTCCAGCTCCACTTCGCCCCTTCAAAATCGAAAATCGGTCCCAAGAAAATGAGGCGATGTGTTGGATTCCATAGGCTCTTCGGGGAATTTAAATGGATCGCACGTGAGAGGCGCCGCGGTGGGATCTGCTTCGATCGTATCGGGGTTTTTGATCTGAGATTCGGAGAGAATATGTATAATGGAGGTGTTATTGCATGTTGTCCTGACAGGTGAGTCTGAGCTGGGATCGGCGATGGTATGGATGGGAAGAAAGGATGGATTCATGTGTGGAGGGAAAGGTCTTGTTAAGGGGTTTAGCTTTTATCTTGTAAAGCAATTATATTTATTCATTAACTTAAGCCACAAATACCTCAACTACCTGCCCGGCCATAAAAACCCACCGCGGACCCCGTAGGCCTCCCCATCCCGCCCCCTCACTCATCCTTAAACATCCCCCCATCCTCATCCCTCCCGGGCCAACAAATCCTCCCCAAAACCACAGCCCTGACGCACATCCCCGCCGTAAACAACCACACCGCGACCAACAACACCGTCATCGCACTACCCACCCACAAGATCCCCTCACTACCCATCTCCTGCCCAATACAAACCGTAGAAAGCGTAAACCCCACATTCGGAAACACAAACGCCCACCACGGAAGCGCAAACGGCATTTTCGCCGGTTTCGGGGGTATGAGGGCAGCGATAATGGCCAGGACGGCGAGGGCGAAGAGCCAGACTTAAATCAAGGTTAACATTAATACAAGATGCTGGAAGAAAAAGGAATCGGACTGAGAAAACGAAAAGAAAAACGAAAGACGGCGTGAAGTGGAAAGGAAAAAAACACTCACAACTGAACAGCCAAAGAAAAACAGACACGAAAAGCGCCATGGTCCTCAACACCTGCGCCGCCCCTGGATTCTCCCCAAACCACCCATATTCCGCCGGAATTGCCCTCACCAGCCCGATCAGCACCACGATCGTATACGCCGTCGTCCCCACGGGGATGAACATGCCCGGTCGCACTGCCGGCGGCGGTAACCCTGTTTCCATCAACGTGTACAGATACATTACTAGCAGTATACAGCTGAGTAGCCAGCCGAAACCCTGGTACGCTAGCCCGCTTATCAGGATGGGGACGCGGTGGTGGACGGGCTGCGAGCTGGCAATCAGGCTGGCGAGCGTGCCGGTGAGCATTGCGGAGTAGCCGGCGAGGAACCAGGAGGGGGCGAAGGGGATGGGGTGGGTGGGGGTGCGGGTTACGAAGGTGAAGTATTGTTGGATGGAGTTTAGGAGGGAGAGGGCGGCGTAGGTGTAGTAGAGGATGCGGAGGGTGGTTGTGAGCCTATGGAGAGTTAGCTCACTATACCTATGCTATAAAATCACGACTATTAATCGAATCCTTTTGCAAAGCTTTTATTCTCGTTTTCAGACGTGTAGTTGGATGTTTTATCGTGGTGTTGGAAACGTGATGGTCGGGTATGAATAGATACGTACCAAGCACCACAAGGCCCATAAGTCACGCCATAAACCTGCGTCCCGCCGAGTATAACGCATACACTAAGCCAAAACGACCCGAAGTAGAAAGCCTCGGGTGGGTGGTAAAACGATCGCTTAAAGTGTTTCGGCGAAATGATAGACCTCATCGTCATGCATGCGCAAAGCATGACGAACAGCACAATGTTGAATAGATATACAATGACTCCGATGGTGTAGAGACCTAGACATAAATTTATGTTAGTCAAGAAGGTCCGGACTGCTTGCTTTGAGTTGATATGGATGAGGAGGGCCTTCATACCGCGGAATTTATGAGGTGTTTCCGCCAAAGCGATAGCGAGACCACCGGTGCTCATCGTCGAGGTGAACCACGCCCATGTGAAGTGCTTGAGTCGTTCTCGTATCCCTACTTTGTCTCCATGTTCCGGCTCTTTCTGCTCGTCGGAGCAGTTTCGTTCTTCATCCATAGCGGTCGTGTTTATTATAGCTGGATATGAGGGGAAATAGTATTCTAGCCCGATTCGTCTGGTCCGGATTGTTCAAGCCGTCTACACGAGAGGCAAGTGTTTAGTTCCTGTGAAGCGTTCTTTGGGCGCAAGAATCGAGACGTCGTTTGGACCGGAAGTGAACTATGAAGGGGTGAAAGAATGCCGTGGAGAGAACGCAATCCTGCTCATACAATGAGAATCAGTCCGAACATAGGAGCTGGTTTTATATCTAAGATCGGAAAAGGGAAAGGGTGTGCATTGAAGATGGAACGAGTGCACTCTTGCCGATGGAAAATATACATCTCATTACGTCAGCAGTGCATATACAGTAACACGAGTGAAGCCCTCTGATTGATCGAAATTTCCCCACGAGGAAGCATTAGGCTAAGTTAGCATTACCTCTAATAATTACTCCAGACGAAACACCCAAACACAAATGCTACCGACGCCTATTCTTTCAGTCTCCTTTTCACTTTCTTTACGCCATTGAGACGTCCAGCTTCCTAGATTCCTCCTTTTGCTCCTCTCTCCGCGCTCGTATCCTCCACTTTATTTCTCTAGGACTCGGCCAACTGTAATTGACAGGCGACTCGCCGCCAGCGAAGATGAGGACATCGTACATGAGCGCGCCGACAAGAGTCCCAGAGAAGCCTGCGATAATGGGTCCGTAGGCCCACCAACCTGTCGCAAAAGTGTCTTTACCGTAGCCTACCCACCAAGCAATAAAGCGTGGACCCAGATCGCGCGCCGGACTGATTCCGAGACCGTATAAACCCATGGTGATGGAGAGTAGGTAGGTGAGGAGGCCATAGACGACGGCGCTCATTCCTGCGGTTATGTTAGTGGCGGAAAGCACATTGGAAGTGTGAAGAATTCATACCGGACCCGGGAGGCGTATTACTGTCGTCTCCAATGGCGAACGAGGCACAGACATAGATGGCCGATGCGACGAAGTTGTTGAAGAACGCGCTCGTAACCGAAGTGTATGACGGTGGAATCGCATAAAATGCCATGCCTGTTTTATCGGGCGTGAGTTCTGGGTCAGCGTACAGAATGGCTTCATGAAAAATCGCCCATGCCAGAGCTCCAGCAGCGAACCCAGCAAGAATCTGTGCGATACAGTAGACGAGGCACATCTTCCACGGGAATCCTCGGAAGATGGAGAAAGTGATGGATATCCAAGGCGACATGTGGGATCCGCTGACTCCTCCACCGATGTAGATTCCGACCATGACTGCCAATCCCCACGCCCAAGCTTTTGTCTGGTAGTCTCCAGTGGCGGCGGGATAGATCTGGGCATAGAGACTGCCGGCAATGCCGAAGAAGATATAGATCATAGTCTAATCATTTTAGCTGCGAGAATATTCGTGCCATGGGATACGTACGCATAGGAACTCAGCTAGTGCCTCGGGATGTTTTGCGCGAAGTCGGGCTAGAGGGTTACGGTACTTGTTGTAGTAATCCTGCAGCTCCTGCTCTTCCTGGTCGCGTACTTCCTTCTTCTCTTTTTCAGTCTGCGACGTCTCGAAAGATTGCGCATAATCATTCTCGTTGACAGCGGGAAGGCCGCCGGAGTAGCCAGATGTATACCTGTGTCTTATCTGCGACGGAGGTTCTTCTTTGCCGCTATCTAGTGCGCCCTCGTGCTCAATACCGGTAGATAGTCGTCCGACGTCGTCTTCTCCTTTTTGAAGCGGAATCCGTCGCACTTCGTATTGCAGGCCTCCAATCTCTGCCTGGAAGACCTCAGGAGGGTACTGTTCTTCCTCACCCAAGGGTATATGGAGAGTCGTGACCGGGCGACTTTCTACATTGTCACCATTGTTAGCCCTTCATCATGTATACAGGTTGAAGAAATTACAGAAATTCGCTTATCGAAGAATGTACAACAGCAGAGTATGTGACGTGAAGTTGCGTCCATTTGTGCAAACCGATCGTCCCCGGAAAAAGAGATGAAGTCAAACTTACCTGCTTGCTGGCCTTCTTCGGTACTGTCTGTGTCTTTTTCTTGGGGTTTCTTACCCCACAACATACCTGGGCGAACGGTCCGTGGAAACGGTCGAGCCAGACCAAACACTGGTTTCTTAGGCTCCTGATCGTACCATGGGTTAAAATTGTAGTAATCATTGTCGACGTAGAAGCCGTCATCTTGTTTCTTTTCGGTCTGCTGGCTCTGTAGATTACGGGCATTGGCTTGCGCTCGCCTCTCCTCCTGTGTAGAGGGTTGTCGACTGCGCTCCGACTCATTCTCATTCTGGGTCCGCGAACTCCCAATGCGCTCTAAACGATAACTTGATTGACCTTCATGGTCTGGTCGTGCCTGCCGGGAGGATTGCGAGGATAGCTGGTGTTGTAGACTCGACGGTTTCAAGCTTGAGGATGCGCTGGTCCTCCTTGGTTGCGACGCGGGCTCCTCTTGGCTCGTGTGACCCGAAGCTTTCTCTTCTGTGCATGGTTAGGGATGGTTACGAGAAGTTTCATATCGTGAAACACTTGTAAGGAGAACGCTGCGGAGGCGCGGACGTGACTCGGCGACAGAGATGGCAATTAGGCGGAGAGCGCATGCTTACCTGTAGTAGACATTTCGGCTTGCCGATCTAGGCGCCGTCAAAAGGAACTAAGCAACCGAGTTGAAATTGAATTCAAGGGTTAAAAATTCCATGGGGCACCTTGATGGGAATTTAAGAATTTTGATGTTGGGAACTGTGGGTCTTCCCCCAGGGGTTACGCGGAGCAGTAGCTACGTCATTATTGTAGCGTTCACCATCAGGCTTCTCATATTGAATCTTCCAGAAAAAGGGCTGATGAAGCAAACGCTTCGCACGCTACTTGCTCAGCTTGACAATTGTATGTCGTCGTTGCTGAACGTTGCCTAGCCCTGGCGAAGCTATCCGGGCTCCACTGGATCCGATCCACTGGGCAGATATCAGCACGATCAACCTGCACAGCTGTTTCGGTATTCTTCCTCGAGACAAGTGTTGCTATCGAGAACATTGTGGGAGGGACTGAATCGATGAAGTCCTAAAGTCCGAAGAGCACACGTGGAGTCAAGCTCTTGGGGATTTAGATTGTTGTTCTCTGCGATCGACACTAGATTTTTGCGGCCTGTCAATTCGGTAGAAGCAGGGCCAAGTCTTTCTTGCGTGGAATTACCTGGGTACATCGTTGTAAGTTAGGACGTCGTCTACAGAAGATGGCCGGGGTTCTTTCCCACGTCTACATTAAGTACTCCGTAGTGCGCATGTTGCTAGACTGATTGCCGTGGCTGTGGAATCTTCGTTATACACTTAGCAGCGTAAGAAATGCCATGTTCGAATGCATCAAATTATACAACATTATTTCCTGTCTGTATTATAATATCGTATCTACCGCCGATAGCTTAAGAATCATGTCGTGCTATACTTGGCGCGGTGTCTCATCAATCCGTCAAACCCACTCGCTGCGAACTCACGTCGCGCTCACGATACCGCCATCAGCTTGTTCTGTTCCTGGGCTAGGGTCAAGCCCTCGGGGGCTTGTCGGAAGAGAACGATCTCTGACTGTTTGAAGTACCGCCGCGCGTCTGCCGCGAAGTTAGCCGCATGCTATTGAGAAGGTGGGAAGTGCATGGAATTTATGGCCGTGAACCGCCTGAGGGGGACAAGTCTTGGTGTTACATACCTTCATCAATGAGTACCAAACTCAGGTAGTATCGGGTGGAGTACTTCTTGTTGACTTCCCGGAAGGTGGGGGTAAGGTCAAAACCGCCCAGAAAAAGTCTTATTGGAATAGTCTCGCCTGAAACACGTCAGCATTGGTGACTACTTGGAGTAGGTGCTCTACCTCTCGATGGAGAGCCATCCATGATCTCGAAGCGGACCAAGGTCTCGCTCTCATTGTACTGATTTGGTGCCGCGCCCGTTGTTTCCCTCCTGATAATGGAAAGCTCCATGTGCTTGATCTTTAACCGCACCAAAAGAAAATATATTCTCCCGACTATGACGTCCTTCAGATGGTATTTGGACTTGGAGTACTCAAATTCGATATGCAGACAGTCCTCGATTCCAACGTCCATCTTGATCGAGCTGTTCGTCTCCGGCGGTATGCGGTACGAGTAAACCCAAAGGTCCTTTTCCCTGACCACATCTGCCATCCTCCGAGACACCGTGACGCGCACGAAGTAGCGTAGTTTCACATTGATGCCATTGTAGGACTCGTACTGCTTCTCGACGTTCTTGAAGTTGAAGTCAAAGGTCTGCGGATGCTGGAGCTCACCCGGGGCCGCAAGCTCTTGGCCAAGGGAGAGAAACTCGTAGTGGTTACCACGGTCGAAGAACATTTCTGCGTTCATACCGTCAGCTTTGGAGTCATACAGCTGCCTGCTTGCTCGAGGGCTGGCTGTCGCGCAACCCACCAATTGTCCCAATGAACTGAACTTTGATGCCCGTATGTTCCAGTCGCTTTCCATCCTTTGGCCTGACTGTGACCTGCCCTTTGACCGACTCCCCGTCCAGATACAGCGGTACCTTCTCTTTCCGGTTCTTATCGAGCTTTACGTCAACCGCTTGGCGCTCGTCGGCTTCCTCGAGGACGACATCAATATCCACCGGCGTGGAGAAGAAGTAGGACATGTCGTGCGATGGGCTTGCTCGGCGCGAGGACAGTGTGCAATACAATGGCGGACGTTGCGGTCGATGCTGGCCTGCAACGACGTGGAGAAGCAGTCGCGCTAGGCGAGGCTGAGGCTGAAGCTTCACCAGCCACAGATGACTAAGCACTTCACATTCCAACGCCTGTGCGCTGTCAATCTCTCATCTTATGTCACCTCAACTGGTTACATCATTGTTCGGTGTATTCTTTTTGAAAAAGCGCCGGTCTGCTCTGATTCATCCACGTCAACCGCGCTCGTCTTGTGGTCACAAGACGCCTTGCAGCGACCAAGCAAGTAACACGGAGATACGCTCACTGCAGCACCAGAGACGCCAAACTCAAAACCCGAGGGCGGTGAGCCATTTGAGTTCATGCACACTCGGAGCATTCAGTCTTGTCTGTCGTGTCGTCCCGATCCAGAGCCACCAATCTTCGCCTAAGGCTTAGCGGAGCAAATTGCTCAAACAGCGAAGAAGTCTCGTCGGCGGCCCGAAATCTTTGGTCGCGTGTGACCCCCACACGCTATTATCCAACAGCTTCTCTGCTGGCTTTCCTTCCGCTCGCCCTGAAATCTTATCTTCGCACTTATTTCGCAGTAGTGTAGCTGGGGACACAGAGAAGCACGCGGGCTAGCATGACCAGCTATGTATGAGTGGAGAGTGCGCTGGCAGGAAATAATGCGGCCACGCAGTGCGTGTGTACGTACCTGCCGATGACTAGGATACACAAGTGCGGGGAGAATGTTGCATCAATCATCCCGCGCAAACTTTTAAACGCCGACGTCAGAGTGCCGGCCAGCTGTGGGAGCCCAACTGCGGATGCTGGCCCGGTGAGCCTGTCCCACATCGCCCCCGGATGTTCCGCGACCAAAGCTGATTCGCATGGCTCTCCCCCGTGGTGACCAAATCCCCAAATCTTGGCTACATTGCCAAAACTCTGGCCACCCCCCTTGCCGTCATGCGGACCCGGCATCTGTGGAGAAACGTCTTTGTCTTTAAAGAGGCAGCCCCGGCACCTGCAGAATTCCTATTATTGCTTGCATTCAGCGTATCGCAACCCTAGTGACATTGTACTATCAACCCTTAAATCACCCGGTATAAAATCCCAGCTCTCTTTCTCTCTAAGAGATTCAGATTGCTCAGCACCTCTTCTTTTGCCTTGGCTCTTGGGCACCAACATTTTACACACAAACATTGTCGTTTTCATCCAACACTCTTCCTGAGCGAACGCCTTCTCAAAATGTTGCAAACGACCGAGCCGCCGCATATAAATGGAGCTCACTATGCTACCGCTCCCACACCTCCAATGTCAACACCAGGCTCACCATTCAACAAAACATCTGCAATTACCGTCAAATCGTGTCCAACCATGACCATCAAAAACAACGAACACATCATAATCGTTACCGGCCCAGCGGGTTGTGGTAAGAGCACTGTCGCCGAAGGCTTGTCTAAGCGTTATGACTTCAAATACATCGAAGGGGATGAAGTAAGTCCAGGTTGCAGGAATTTGTCAACTTATACTAAGACATCTTACAGTTCCATCCCCCAGCAAACATCGCGAAAATGGCCCAAAGTATTCCATTGACCGATGCCGACCGCTGGGACTGGCTGATTCTGCTTCGAGACGAGGCCTTGAGGTCACTGGCAGAAGGCCACAAGGGCGTGGTCGTAACTTGCAGTGCTCTGAAGAAGAAGTACCGGGATGTCATTCGTGGAGCCAGTCTCTACAGTGGAAGCCCAAATGCCAATGTCCATTTTGTATACCTCAGGGCTTCCAAGGAACTTTTGCTGGCTCGCGTAGCAGCTCGCCAAGACCATTACATGAAGGCCACTATGGTCCTTAGCCAGCTGGAAGACCTCGAGGAACCGGACGATGACGAGATCAACAAGATCAAAGACGTACGCATTATCGATGTTACCGGAACGGTGGCAGATGTATTACAGCTTGCCGCCGCTGCCGTTGACGAGATTTTCGCGGCGGATTCGACATAATATCAGTTGAAGGGCGGATGGTGTGTATGCTTCGGTCAATCATTTCCTTTGCCGTATATTGCAAATACGGAACATATTCTAGCGTTAAGCATCGAGGGCGTTTTGAAGGGTGTCAGGAAAGAAAATGCCGCAGAGTAATATATTATACCCCCATTGGGAGGTCAATAATTTTCATTGATGACGGCGTCAAGGGGGGCTAGAAACGTTAGCAAATATGAAGCATCCACTTTCAGCATTTGAACAATGCTTTTTTCGAGTCTGGAGACGCCGTTACACTGCACATACTTGGAATAGGTCTGATCTTCTCCTAGCAACTCTCCTTCCAATCGCAATAGTTCTAGCTATACGGAGACGAAGCATAGCAGCATAGACGGACGCGACTATTCGGGGTTATGCCAAACCGCCCTCATATCCCGATTCGTTTGTTGGGACTGGAAACTATTTACCTATGAAGTTTTAACAAGTTTGTACCTTTCACATAACAAGACAACATACAATCGATGATGAGTACGACCAGCCTTATTGGTGGTGCGTTAGATTGTTGCTTCACTCAGTTTTGAGCAGATGCAATAAAACTTTTGATAGGGCAGGATATCAAACATACTGTATCCAGAGTGTTTGTGAACGCGGGAGCTCTAGTCTCGTGCCTCGAATTAATTTGTGGGGTGAGGGGCAACTTCCCCAGACTGCCTTTAGCAGAGTGTAGTCGGACCCGACTTTTCCATGAAGACGTTTTAAAAAAAATTCCGACTCTCATCTAAGTTTCTAAAGCCGAATACCGACTGTGTATGAAAATTTCACTTATCAACCCGTCCAGATCAACCTCGGCCAGCCGTTACATCACCGAACTTTCTTTGAGCCGAAATCGCCCCATCCCTCATCGGGCCTAGCTGTATTACCCCAGATCCTGTACCGAACGGCTTCCATCGGTCCACCCACAAACAATCCCTAGGCTTATGTCTCGCGATTCCTCCCAGAATATGTTACTTTCTCATTCCTTTCTTGAGCCACCATGATAAACAGTACGTATCGCGCGTCTGTGCGCATTCTTTGTCAGTCGGCAGTTGCGAATCGGTCGCCAATTGTTTCTTCGAGCAGCCGTTTCCAGAGAGTTGTGAATGTACCGAGGCGGGTGCAGAGGAGGGGCTTTAGTGGGACGGGATACTTGAAGGTAGTTAAGCCGTATTTGTTGGCGGACATAGGGGAGGGTAAGTTTTCTTATGGAGGCGGAACATTAGGGGTTTGTGCTGACGTTTGGGTTAGGGATCACGGAATGCCAGGTCATTCAGTGGTTTGTCAAGCCTGGAGCGCGCGTTGAGCAATTCGACCCCATATGCGAAGTACAGTCGGATAAAGCATCTGTGGAGGTGAATATCTTATATTCATGGGTTGAGGAAAAATGCTAAAGCGGGTTAGATCACGTCGCGGTTCGATGGAGTGATAAAGAAGCTCTACTACGAGCCAGATGATATGGCCAAGGTTGGAAAGGTAGGGTCCCCTCTGACAAAGTGAAAGGGCTTTGCTGACTCTATCAGCCTCTAGTAGATATTGACATTCAAAGCGAGATATCCGCCGCCGACGAAGCCCTCCTCAAGGATGGTTCAGACAAGCAAACAGACAAGGAGAAAACGAAACCAGCCGAACCTACAGAAGAAGGACTAGAAGTAGGCAGGAATGATACCAAAGCTGCAACAGGAGACATACCCCCACCACAACCCACTCAAACCCTGCCGTCTGAACCGCCGAAAGACGAAACGAAACCACCGCGACCCCCCGGGAAGCATGCTTCGTTAGCGACACCCGCCGTGCGGCATAGAATAAAGGAAATGAACTTGAAGATAGAGGATATAGAAGGATCGGGCAAAGACGGACGTGTACTAAAGGAGGATATACAGAGACACGTACAATCAGCGAAGGAAAGCACGGGTGATGTTGCTTCACCAGCCTCAGCACCAGCATTTACACCCACACAACAATTGGAAGATCAGACAAAACCGCTGACTCCGATACAAACCGCCATGTTCAAGCAGATGACACGATCTCTATCAATACCGCACTTCCTCTACACCGACAATGTCGACTTCACCTCCCTGAACATTCTACGAAAGAAGTTCAATTTACACAAAGATCAAGCACACCGCCTCACAACCTTACCATTCATCATCAAAGCTGTCTCACTAGCACTCCAACAATACCCATTACTAAATGCCCACCTCGACACAACCACCAATCCCGAAAAGCCGCAGATACAAATCAAAGGCTCGCACAACATCGGCGTCGCAATCGACTCACCATCCGGCCTTCTCGTGCCCGTAATCCGCAACGTACAATCGCATTCCATCGAATCTATCGCCGCAGAAATCAATCGACTCAGCAGTCTGACGCGGGCTGGCAAGCTCACTTCTGCAGATCTTGGTGGTGCAACCTTTACGCTGAGTAACATTGGCAGTATTGGAGGGACTGCTGTGTCTCCTGTTATTGTGACTCCTCAAGTAGGTATCTTGGGGATTGGGAGAGCCAGAGCTGTACCTGCATTTGGAGAAAATGGCGAAGTGGTCAGGAAGGAGGAGTGTGTATTCAGTTGGAGTGCTGACCATAGGGTTATTGATGGGGCGATGGCAGCGAGGTGTGCGGAAGCTGTGAGACAGAACCTTGAGCATGTTGAGGACATGCTTGTTAGGCTACGATGACCACCTATAGAACAGAATGAGAAGCATTATCATCATACCTTCTGCCTTACTGGGGTAATGGTGAGGCGGGTGGAGACAGGTGGGCTGAAGTCGCTTTAAGCTCCACATCTACTTCTTCATCGAGTCGGTAAGCATATGGAATCAAGCAATGTCTTTGACATCTGAGATTGGGAAGTATTCATGAGCCTGATGGAATGACGCACCAGTGATGCCAAGAGATATAGGGCTGAGAGTGACGAAGATGCTCCCCGCGACGAAGCGCGTCTCTTCGGTCCAAGCTCCAAACACTCTATACCCTCCCTTTCCCTTCTCTCCTCCCACGAAAACACTCACACATACTCTCTATCTCCCACACCCCACCAGCAGTCAAAAATGACGACCATATCCCCTCACCCACCACCCTCATCCACCGCAACCGCTGCCACCGCTCCCTCGTCGTCAACAGCAACAACAACAGGAACAGAATCCTACACTTTCCCCCCAATATACACATTCCCGCCCTTCTTCACCCTCCAACCGAACCCCACAACCCGCTCCTCCCAGCTCTCCTCCTGGTCCACACACATCCAATCCTACTGCCGCCACCACCGCCTCTTCTCAATCTCCCTCATCGACCTACTCCCCACCCCTCTATTCACAAACGCCACAATCTCGCGCTCGCTCTCACTCCGCAATGCGCGCGCAGTCGTACAATGGATGAGCACGTCTGAAGGCGGAAATAGAGCGGAGTGGATACATACTTCTGGCGCGAAGAAGAGCGCGAAAGCGGGAGGGGAGGGAGAGGGAGAAGGGGGGAAGGCATGGATTTATTGGCGTAGGCCGGAGGAGTGGGCCACGGCGCTGGAGGAATGGGTCGAGAGGACGGGGCAGAAGGGTACGGTGCTCACGTTGTATGAGTTGACGGAGAGCGATGCTACACGGCGGGAAGAGTTTTACGGTATGGAGGGGGAGTTGCTGCAGAAGAGTTTGCAGATTTGTGTGAAGAGGGGGAAGGCGCAGGTTTTTGGCGGTGAGGGGAGTGAGGGTGTGAAGTTCTTCTGAGGGAGGATGCTAGTGAGCATGCTTTATAAGATATTGGGATTTGTGGTGAAACCCAGGTCCGGCCATACGGAGGTAACATGAATGATCATCCACAGTGATGGACCGAGAAGGTGAATGGTCATGGATAGAAAGGAGGCCTGGTAGCAACATAACCCAGGCTGAGCTTATAATGGCTATAGAAGATACCCAACCCATATCAATGTGAAATACAATGAATGCTGAACCACACACCGTGAATGTGTACTCAAACTCGTATAAAATCACCGTCACTCCAAAAATCGCCCATCCCCATAAGGGTAGTGCCCCAACGCCAACCCCCCATACCCGCTCTTCAATAGCTTATCGAGAGAAAGAAAAAGTGAGGTACAATAGTGCATCGCACGACCTCCGTCCACTATTTCAACATCTCCTCATTCAACTCCCATTCCTCCTTCCACATCATCTTCTGCGCAATCGCCACACTCAAAATCCAGTCAGTACTCGCAATCCGCGGCACCATGTCGTTCTTCTCCGCAAACTCGCGGAATTTCTCCCAATACCCCACCTCAGTTTTGTTTGCCTGCTCCCACTTCCTCGCTTGATCTGCGTCTTTCGCGTCCTGGACGTTTTTGATTTCAGAGATCAGGTATAGCACATCGCCGTCGTCTTCGAGCAGGTTTTGAGAGACTTCCTTGGGCTGCGATTTGATCTCGCGGCGGCTGGCGCTGAGTTTGAGTGAGCGGCCGCGATAGGCTATGCAGGCTCCGCCATTAGCTTCGATGATGTTTTTGAATGTGTCGAAGCCACCGGTTACGTTGGGGGTGCAGAAGATTTGCCAGCCTTTGAGCAGGCGATGCTTATTGTCTTCTGCACGCGCGATAGCGGTGTCCATGCTCATGTTGTGTTGAGCCTCGTACTCTGAGGTATCGAGTGGATATTTTGCGGGATCTGGGATCTTGTTGTGTTTGAGCGCATAGTCAAGGAAAGCGGGCGAGACAAGCGTGGGACCGCAAGCAAGAGCGGACACAAACTTCTCAGTGCGGACGATCTTTGGTGCAAGAAGTAGGTCAACCTGCTTGTAGTCGTCGGTGATGAAGACACCTAGCTCGCGCATGCGTACTTTGTCTTTGGCTTCTTGGTCCGATTTGTTCACCCATCGCATGTCCTTTGAAATGAGCATACGGTATTTGATAGGGACGAGATTGCTTTTCCGTGCCTTCTTGCTCTTCTTTGCGACTGGCTCTGTGGCCTCGTCTTCTTCCGTTGTCCCGTCGTTCGTGTCCACTTCGTCGATGGAGCGTTTGCTGGAGGTGGATTCTCGACCCTTGCGCTTCGACTTGTCAGGAACCTCATCCTCCTTGCGACGACGACCTCCGTACACCACACCTCCTTTCCGCTTCGACTCTTTCATATATTGCTCAACATCAGGCGCAGAGTCGTGTATCTTTGTCAGTGCTTTAGCCTTTGCGCCTCGACTGCCTGTGGTGCCGGGCGTTTCGTTCTCCTTACCGCTGAGTCGCCGTGAAGGCGCAGGTGTCGCTACATCATCTCCCGCTTTCGTGCGTTTGCTCGTCTTCTCTATTAAAGGCGAGCCGCGAGCCGCGCGATCCGTAGGGCCACGACCTAATGTCGCACTCGATGCGGGGACAACAGTAGGCTTGTTCGTAGATTGTGGTTTGCGATTCTTGGGAAAGAATATCTTTTCTACCGCGGCCCGGTCCATCTCTGTAGAACCAAGAATTTCGCCCATGTTCGTCCGGGTAGGGAAGTATATGTATCGTTCTTTAGATAACGGCATGACCTGACAATGAGCGTAGCAATCTTCCAACCAGAGATTGTTTACGACGTTAACACCCCATTCTTGCGCAGCCTCGTACTTCTCACTAGTCTTGTGCGCAGCGATGAGATGGGTGTTGTCTTGCTTGAATGTCTTGGTGAACTCTGCGCCAGTAGCTCGTATGAGATTCTCCAGGAAGACGCGCGCTTCGCCGGTGTAGCTTGATATACTGATCTTGTAGTTCTCAAATCCAGGTATGCCGTTGCGAGGGCGCGGGTAATGCAGCATGCGACGCATCGGGTTCGTCCACTCGTCGTGTGTGATTAGGTAGTACAGCCAACTGAGGTTGCCCACGTCTTTCTTCTCTTGTGATGCCTTGACGTAGTCATCGCCGTCTCGGTAGTTGCAAATATAGATATCTGCTTCGTTTATGTTTTTGGTCACGAAGCCATCACCGGCTTCGATGAGGTCTGTAAGTGTCCCTTTGAGCCTTGCGTTGATGTTGAGATCCGCGCCGAGTTTGAGCTTTCTGCCGGCGAAGGCTTTTATCTTGCGGGGGCTTGCTATGTGCGCGGGTGGCGTAGATGTTGGCTCATCGGCGGGTTCTGGATTCGTCGCGTCACGAATGTCAAGGTTGGTTCTTGGAGCGGGAATCGCACCTGCGTCTACGTTCATGATCTCGGGATCGGGTAGTAGATATGGTCGCTCGCTGATTTTCCGACCAACTCTAAGGCAATCATCGAACCTGAGACGGTCAGTAAAAGTCGATTTCGGTCAAACAATGAACCTACCAGTGAGGGAGCACCGTCTTGACCTTCAAGTTCTTCTGGCATGCCAACTGATACCTCCTATCTTTCTCGCTGAGAGCGACCAGATGTGTAGTTGTCTTCGTTAATCCTGTACTGAACTGGCCGCCCATCGCAATCACACCGCCTGCGATCGCGTCTTGATCGCCTTCAGGTATATCCCCACAGCAGACTACGACTTCACTCATGAACATCGCGGGATCAGGGTTGTACGACCTAGGATTCTTCAGTTTGCCCGCTTCTATGCAGGCGTCCACAAAGCTGGGTTTGACGACGTTGATCATGGAGTCGAGGGCGCTGTAGTAGTCGGGGAAATCGGTCGTCACTGAAACAATGTAGGAAATTTGCTCCAGTCTCTCAATGCGTCCAGTAGAGGCATCGAAGGGTATCATGGTCCCTCCAGAGGCTTTAATATCATCGGTGAGCTGCGCATCAGTTAGCAAAGGCTTTAGCGCAGGGAAACGCGTCACCTGCCTTTTGGACGCGCTCTGGCGCGAGTGAGGTCGGGATGATGGTAAATGTGGCCTCATTAAAGACCGGTACCGAGGAATCCAGCATGGTTGTGTCCTCCATGGCGGCGAGCTGGAGCGTGTGGTGGTGGAAGCAAGTTCGATGGTGGTGTTTGTAGAGTTGAATGCGCGTGGTTGGTAGTAACGGATCGCGCTTTCTGGGAACGCGAAATGCACGTGACTGTGGCTGTCCACCCCAGGTTCGTCTTGCCTGGGCACCTTTTTCGAAGCTTCACCCATTGTTCCATCCCGTTGCGCAGGGGAAACAAACAGTCTCTATCGCAACACGGAAGACGTAGCGCCTATCTAGTGCGACCTAGCATGCTTTCCAGCGTCTTGACGCCAGTAACCATGTGAGGATTAACCTCGGCCCGCATTCGCGTCCATCTATCGGCAATTTATCCTCTTTTATACCTTGTTATATTCAACCCTTCCGCCGTTGTTCATTTTCGAATTGAAGTCAATCTTTCACAACCATATGCTAAGATCATAGCCTGGAGAAACATCTCACCTCTATAGCAGCCCTTTCGAGAACTTCAACTCACAGCTCTCTTTCACCATCGTGACGTCTGGACGATTACCATCTATCGCCATGTCATCGGAGTACTATCGCATCGACGAACATGTGTTGGAAGCATCACATATTCGCAGCTTCCCTCGAACGACCTCCACGACTCAAGAGGAAGTTCTCCACCTCGCCATCAAGCAGTACACGCCATTGAGCAACACCAAGCCTCAGCCCGGCGACATCACCATCATTGCGGCGCATGCCAATGCTTTTCCTAAAGTAGGTCCTCGCTTTCATTCGTTCAGTCTTTAAAATTCTGCTTCTTGACCTTTAGTTGTATCACTCTCTGGTACGCATTCCAAGACTATGGACGCCCCACAATCGGCAATATGTTGATATTCAATACCCATCATCATCTATCCCACGCCTGACGGAATTATTCACTCAATTGGTCTTTTAAATTGCAAGTCTAAGTTTATTGCAGGAACTCTACGAACCCCTCTGGGACGAGCTCCTCAGAGTCTCAAAAGCTCACAACTTCAATATCCGCGGAATATGGATAGCAGACACCGTCCACCAAGGCCAAAGCGGCATTCTGAATGAAAAGAAACTAGGCAATGATCGTACTTCTCCCTCGTATCTCCCTTCCCTCCGACTACCCCTGACTAACACTTCCTAGCCGCCTGGCTCGACCACAGCCGTGATCTACTGCACATGGTCAACACTTTCCGCTCGCAAATGCCACGCCCCATAATCGGCGTCGGCCACAGCATGGGCGGCGCTCAACTCGCTTACCTCGCGCTCCTGCATCCCCGCCTCTTCGAAACGCTCATCCTCCTCGACCCCGTGATCAACAAAGGGATCTCCATCTCCGGCAACGTGACACCTGCTCACGCCTCGTCTAACCGTCGTGATAGATGGCCATCACGCGAAGAGGCAGCCGAAAGCATGTTGAGAAGCAAGTTTTACCAAGCGTGGGATAAGCGCGTGTTTGATAGATGGATTCAGTATGGGTTGAGGGAGTTGCCCACCGTTTTGTATCCTGAGGAAAGGAAGAGTACACCGGGAGTTATGCCGGCGACTGTTGTTGGGGAGCCTACCGTGACACCTGCACCAGCCCAACCAAAAGAAGTTACGCTCACAACGACGAAACATCAAGAAGTCATGACGTTCCTCCGTCCGAATTTCCCTTTCCGTCCAGGCGTTGACACAGAACCCTCGTCTTCAGAGTATTCTACCGCAAACCCCACAGCCATCAACCGCCGCACACACCCCGACCTCTTACTCACACCAGTGGCTCAAGCGCCCTTTTACCGCGGCGAATCGATGATCGTATTCCAACAACTGCCCCACTTGCGTCCCTCAGTGTTTTACATTTTCGGGTCCTTGTCCTCGCTTACCCTCAACCCAGAGGATATTCGGGAGAAAATGGCGCTTACAGGAGCTGGCGATGGAGGCAGCGGCGGAGAAAAGGAGGGGAGGGTGGCGAGTGTAATGGTTCAAGGGGCGGGGCATTTGATTCCAATGGAGAAGGTGGAGGAAAGTGCGACACATATGGGCAAGTGGCTTGAGAAGGAGATAGCTAGGTGGTGGGATGGCGAGAGGCTGACTGAAGCGGAGTGGGAGGGACGGAAAGGTGTGGAGAGGAGCGTGCTCTCTGAAAGATTCTTAGAGGAACTCAAGAAAACGCTTAAGGGGAAGGGCAACGGGTCAAAGTTGTAGGCCGGTCTTCTCGGAAACATAGAATTGTATACTTATGGGTGGGGTTTTCGTATTCAAGCCGTAGATAATAGAGTACTAGAGCGAAACCCTTGCAATAATTTACCTATCCAGAATTATGGAAGGCAGTTGCTCCACTTGGTTCCAGCATCCGTCACAAAGCACATTCAAAAACTCATTATCCAAACCCTTTTCTCAAACCTAACAAATCCTCTCCCCCGGTTCCCTCCAAGGAACCCCCAAGATCTCAAAAATCCTCTTCTCATCGCGTCCCTCAACAAGCGTCCCCTCATTCAACCTCTCCCTATTCCTTCCCCTAACGACATCTTTGTATAAGCCGCGCTGGTTCAATCTCATCCCCTTCTTACTCGCCAGAAGCCGAATGCTCCTATTGAAAATATCGTTTCCCGTAAAGTAAAGTAAAGCAGCACCCAACTCGTACTCCGGCACGAGTAGTAAATCCAAACGGCGCCAAGTCGTCGAGCTAGGAAGACAAGATACACCATGCCACTTCGTGCCGTCATCGGTGCGTGAGGAGGTCGCTAGTTTACACTTTATGAAGCCAGAGGCCATCAGGTTTGGGATTAGAGTGTTGAAGACGACGTCTCGAAGGCGGGAGATTGAAGCACCGGGCTTGGTGATGATGATGTCAATATCCCCCGAGTCTTTCGCGCCGCGGCGATAAGATCCCATGACCGTGACTTCAAAGTCTGGATCAAGAGCGTGGAGTGCGGATTCGACGTGCTTGCCATGTGCTTCTACCTCTGCGCGCGGGATCCGCTGGGCAAAGTCGGTGTAGTGTTCCACACCGATCTTTTGCGAGTCGGTGAGTCTGGCTTTCGCGACGAGGTCGTGCAGCGTGCGGTACCCGGCTTGTATCCACTTATTAGCTTGCGAGAGACCGGCACCATATACGCCCAAGAAGAGGCGGAGAACTTGGTCTGTGGGGTCGTTCCGTGTATTGTCTAGTCTGCGCAGACGGTCTATGAGGACGATTTCTTCGATCTTGTCGGCGAGACGTAGGCCGATGAAGGGTAGGGTTGCGGCTTCTTTCGCGGTGGTGATTTTGGTGGTTTGTTTACGGAGTGTGGTGATTGCTTTGCGGTAGGCGACGGTGCGCCATGCGTCTTGCATCTGGTCGTAGTATTTGCACATCTGGTCCAGAATCTCGATTGTGCGGGTATTTGGATTTTGGGAGGATGTGGTGCCGAGGGGACTCATGCATTGGAAGGCGTTGGGGGGGATTTTGGGGTTTCCCTTGTCCTTCGCTGTGGAGAATTTAGGGCGTTTGCGTGGTGGTTCGAGGATTTCATCGTCGGTTTCGGCATCAGAGCCAAAGGAAGTGGAGATCGTGGTTAGTGAGTCTTCTTCCTCTTCATCTTCGTCTAGAGGCAGATGCGCGATAGCTTTTGCTTCCTGGATGGCTGCGGAGAGTGCGTCGTGGTAAATGATTGTGTCTGTGGAACCGGTGGGCTCGTCAATAAGAAAGCTCTCTTTCACTATGTCATCAGAAGAAATGATGGGATCGCTAGGAATTGGGTCTGGATCACGAGGGTTGGTTTCCGTAGGTGCAGAATCGATCTTTTGGGAAAGATATGTAGCTGTGGATAGTTGACGATTTGATGGTTTGATCTGGAGAGAGGCTTGAGATTCGGAAGATTGAGAAGTGCTCGCGGAGCTACTAGCCGCTTGGATCGGGCTCGGAGCCCCTTTCACAAGGAACCTGCCCGCCGTTGGGTCGAGGAGAAGTCCGAATTGTATACATTGTGGAACGTATGGATCGAACTTCACTAGCACTACTCGTCGCTATGTGACATGTTAGTCATAGAATTCTTCCAAAGCTCTGGGTATGTACTCACAGGCAATCCAGCTTTGTTAAGATGACGCAACACCTGTGAGTACGAGTGGTTATCCTCCACCATGATATGAGTGACGTCTTCGCGCCATGACTTCACCCACGCTGCTCCAAGCTGGATAACTTTATGTATACGCTGCCGACGTGGCATACTGATGTCGTCGTTCGGGTAAAAGTAAATTACTTTGCCTCTCAAGACTTGCCGAGACTCTGGTTCGAGTTTGATCTTATCGGCTAGCTTTACATTCTTTCCATTCTTTAGCTCTCGCGGAATGACGCCCATCCGCTGGTAGAAAGATGCACCGTTCTGTGCCCTCATATCGGGCAAGGAAGTCGTCCTCTTCAAGTTGTCCTGCGCTTTTACCTCGGTGTTTGCTGTGGGTCGCTGTCGCCGTTTGATGACGGGGAAACTGTTTGTGATGTTCTTGTCAGGAGCTGTTGCCGACCTCTTTAGACCTAAAGGCTCCGGGCGTAGACTTGGTAGCTGTTTTGCACCACGGGCTTCGAACTTCTGCATCTGCTCCTTCGGTGTGGGGTCCAAAAAGCTGCTCGATTTACGGGCGAGCTTGGGGGAAAGCATTGGTTCAGATTCGGCAAACGCAATACCTATTCTCATGTAGGCTTCACCCAATAAACTTTCGTCATCGCACTTATCGGATAACTCTTGCTGTTCGAAATACGCCGTCTTTTCTTGCAGCTTATTGTCGGACATATTGTGGATAGGTACACACTAGCGGTTGGCGATAGGTCAGGGTTGAGCATTGATGGAACAGGCTGGCAATATATGACGAAGTAAGGTAGTCAGCAATGGTGAACGGTGAGTCGCACAAAGGCAGTAGCGCGTTGTTGACGCGAACTAACCTTGGAAGACACCTTATCACGTGATTATAACCAAGCTATTTTGGGATTAGCTCTAAGGGACATCCGGGCAGATGTCAGAACATTGAGGTCCACTCCATTATTACTTTCGTCCTCTTTCTTGGAGCAAAAATCAGATTGTTTTCCATGCAAGAACACGAAACTGCCTGTTTGCTGGTGACAGAATGACGGCGGTGGAATTGTACGGGCTTCGAGCTTTCT
Source organism: Byssothecium circinans (assembly GCA_010015675.1). NCBI lineage: Eukaryota > Fungi > Ascomycota > Dothideomycetes > Pleosporales > Massarinaceae > Byssothecium > Byssothecium circinans. Next base: position 401,218 of record ML976992.1, on the reverse strand, counting down.
TGACAAAAATATCCCACCACGACAAAGACGTCGAAACAATCCTATTAACATAAAAATAGCATTGACATAATTGTCATAGGTTCGACGGAGACGGTAACGTAAGGGCGCTGCTGCCGACCTGTTGGACACTCGAGAGCTTGATACAATTTATATATACTCCGAAACACTCCAAATCGAACCCGCGCCTGCAGGGGAGTATTGACACTTTTCCTGGCCCTAGGAAAAGCAACAGAGTTCTTGACAAACCTGACTTCCACCCCAATGTCTCCAGCACTCGGCGCGAATAGAACACCGCCATCCAAATGCGGCTAGCTCGGGGGATCGATCTGCCGTCTTCCCGTGGTCCAGAGCACCGCACGACGTTCCAAAGTTGGATCACCAAGAGAACCAAGCGTCCCGCGAGCGCGTTTTGCATACTAACGTTTTGCAGTGCCTGCGCCCCCCCTAGCCTCACATGTTGCAGTGTGATACCTGTTGTGGACAGATTTTTTGTATATGAAAGACTGGCGTTTCCTCGCTTTTTGTTGCTGCGACTTTGTTTCTTTTACGGCTCATCACTCGCCAAATGTCTTCCCGGTGACCCTTAACGAAACGCTCAGTCCTTCTATTCTCTCTGTCGTTTCATGAAATTTTCACTTCAAATTCTGCGCCTCCTCTTCACTATTGTTTACTTCTCCAGTAATGATGCTTTCCAATACCCTTCCGTTAGGCGCACCCTTATGGCCACTCGCATTAATCCTTCAACCCGCCTTCTCCGCCCAATACACCTCGACAAATACTCCTACACCGCACCAAAGCACAGAGAACTGTACTTGTTACGTTGTCAACTCTGGCGCCAACTCGAACACGCCATCCTACTTCCAGTATTACCGCTTCTTCGACTTCCGAAACCTCGCGGACCAATCCGGACAGTACGTAACCGCACCGCCTCTCGTCAACAACTCTCAGGGCTCGGGAAACGAACCTGTATGGAATGCAGATATCCTCAACAGCAGTGCTTGGAGCACGGATTGGGAGATTCAGAACTGGAGTAAAGATGCTACAAAGGACTTTCCAACCCGCATGGTTTATTCACCTGCCAATGTCTTCCTTCAACAAAACAACGACACTAACAACGGCTTCACATTTCTGACGCTTCGCACCACCCGACTCCAAGACTTCCAGTCTGCAGCCGAGATCGAAAACAAGCAAAAGAACCTGATGCATGTGTCCATGCGGATGGTCGCACGGGTCACTGGATCCAAGGGGGCTGTCGCAGGATTCTTCACCTTCTTCGACGATGATAACGAGTCCGACATTGAAATCCTGACAAATGACGCAACGGACACAATCCGATATACAAATCAACCCGCGGTGGACAAGGAGGGTAACGAAGTCTCTACCGCTTCCATCGCATCGAAAAAACTCGCCCCTTGGGATAATTGGCAGACCCACCGCATCGACTGGCTAGAGCACAACAGCTACTGGTACTTGAATAACAAGCAGGTTGCTGCCAATGCCTATTCAGTTCCACGGAAGCCCAGTGGTCTCATAATCAATATGTGGTCTGATGGAGGAACCTGGTCAGGAAATATGAGCGTCGCCGACTCTGCTGAGTTTCAAATCCAGTATATTGAGATGACGTTCAATACGAGTGGACCGGTTGCAGGCCCAAAGAAGGAGGATAAGAGGGGGGATGTTGGCATGTTCCAGAAGAGGAAATATAAGGGCTGCAAAGTTGTTTGTAAGATCGACGACGTCCAAACGTTAGGTACACCAGAGGTTGTCCATGTGAGCACCGCTGTTGAGATGTCTGTTTCGTGGTGCTTGCTGGGATTTGTTGGGACTGTGTCACTGTGGCTTGGGATATAGGATAAATTAGTGTCTACTGTTATGAATTGGTCAGATGCCCGACAACGACTCGTACAACATCTGAGTGCAGGCAGCAATGTGAGGTCGCTGAACAATAATCTGCTATGATGCTCGGACGGTGTTAAGTCCGTGACACCAAAGCTACCCCGCGCTACCCTTGCATCAGCTTCAGGCAATCCACAAACACTTCACTCCTCTCCTCCTCCAAAACTCCACTACCGCAATGATGACCGCCTCCATAGACTCTGAGGCGCTCAAGCAGTATCTCGCCGACAACCCTCCAACCATTGTGCCGCTCGCAATCAAGCCCCACTTTGAAGCGCTGAGCGACAAGGAGAAGCTCTATGCTCACCACATATCGGTGTAAGTCAGGCCTCTGGTATTACAATCTTCACCTGCTAACTTCGAGAGCCAGGGCTTGCCACGCCGGCACCCGTATCATCCTCCGCCAGGTCTCGCCCGAATCCGAAGATATATACGACTTCATCATCGCGTTGCACAAGCACATCAAAGGCGACTACGCAGCTCTCGCGAAAGATGCCGGCCTCTCACAAGACGACATCGACGCATACCTCAATTACGCCGCTCAATTTCTCGGCAACACGGGCAACTACAAATCGTTTGGCGACTCCAAGTTCGCGCCGCGTCTCGAGCCGCGACAGCTGAAGGCACTTGCCACTGTTTCCAAGACGGCGTCGGATCTTTACGAGAGGTTCAAGGATGCAATATATGCGGGAAATGATATTGGAAAGCTCCACATGGGATATCCGAGTGAAGGACATGTCTCAACGTACTACCCTGACAGTCCGGATATTACGAAAGAGGAGATTGCGGGCGTAAGTGACTTTCTAGAGGGCAAGCGATTGCTACCGGAGAATACGAGGGTCAAGAAGACGGAGGGGGGCTTTGAGATCTTGATTGCGAGTGCTCAGTCGGACCCGTCGGCTAAGGATCGGGACTTGGAGGAGAGCGAGTGGACGCTGGACGATGGGAAGAAGGTCAAACTTGTGTTTGGTGACTACTCGAAGGAGATGGAGACGATCGCGCATCACATCGACCAGGCGAAGAAGTACGCCGCCAATGAGAATGAGACAAACATGATGGATCAGTATGCGAAGAGCTTCCGGACCGGATCTTTGGAGGCATACAAGGAGAGCCAGCGATTTTGGATCAAGGATAAGGGACCAGAAGTTGAGACCGACATTGGATTCGTCGAGACATATCGCGATCCGCACGGTATACGTGGCGAGTGGGAAGGATTCGTGGCCATGGTCAATAAGGAGCGAACAGAGGCGTTTGGAAAGCTCGTTGATTCAGCTCCAAAACTGATCCCTTTACTACCTTGGGATTCGGCATTTGAGAAGGACAAGTTCTTGAGCCCTGACTTCACTTCACTCGAGGTGCTCACCTTCGCGGGCAGTGGGTAAGCAGAACCAAAAACATTCTTTTATCCTGTGTCGCTAAGCTCTAGTAGCATCCCAGCAGGTATCAATATCCCCAACTACGACGACATTCGCCAGAACCTGGGCTTCAAGAACGTATCGCTCGGCAACGTACTATCAGCAAAAGCGGCTAATGAACCTATCCCGTTCATCAAGCCCGTAGATCTCGAAGTCTACAACAAATACCGCGATCCCGCTTTCGAAGTGCAAGTTGGTCTTCACGAACTATTAGGACACGGCTGCGGAAAGCTGCTTCAAGAGACCAAACCTGGCGAGTACAACTTCGACATCAAGAATCCTCCCGTGTCGCCCATCACTCACAAGCCTGTCACAACCTATTACAAGCCAGGGCAGACATGGGGCTCAGTATTTGGCACCATTGCCGCTTCATATGAGGAATGCCGTGCAGAATGTGTCGCCATGGCACTTGCGTGCGAATTCCCCATACTAGAGCTCTTCGGTTTCGGCAACGGCAAGGAAGATATCAACGGGGAGGCTGGTCACGTTCTCTTCGCCGCATATCTCCAAATGGCGCGTGCCGGTATCGCAGCGCTGGAGTTCTGGGACCCCAAGTCCCGCAAATGGGGTCAAGCACACATGCAAGCCCGCTTCTCCATTCTTCGCACCTTCCTCAACGCCGGCGTCGAGTTCTGCCAACTCGAATACGAGAAGGACGATCTCTCCGATCTCACCATTCGACTCGAGCGCTCGCGCATCCTAGACCTTGGTCGACCTGCTGTAGAAGAATACCTCCAAAAACTGCACATCTTCAAGAGTACCGCGGACTATGAGAGCGCGAAGAAGATGTACGATGAGATTACCACGGTGGAGCCTTTCTACGAGAACAAGGTACGACCAGCGGTGCTTGCAAACAAGACGCCCAGGAAGGTGTTTGTGCAGGCTAATACCGTGGAGAAGGATGGGAAGGCCGAGCTGAAGGAATATGATTCGACTGCTCAGGGTATGATCCAGAGCTTTGCGGATAGGGAGTACGTGTAGGCATACAGCACGGTCGGCATGATCGAGGAGTCGGTGAAAGGTGGGGACATTGCATTGCTTTGGATTCCTTTACATCTTGGAAGGAAGATGGAGGTGTCAGAGCACTCATGAAAATATCACCAAGATGACCGATCTAGCTATCAAGCATAAAATATCTCAACCGAACCCTGCAATCCAGCTACACTACAGCCAGCAACTCACTGCTTTTCACGCTTTCCCTTCCAGTGATCCGCTAATTAATAATGCGCAGAGTCTAGCCATTAGGGACGATCTCTTACTGACTCACTATGTAGACTGCATATAAGGTATCATAGCTTCTGCACTTACCTCCATGTAACTATTCAATCTTATTCAATCGCATCATGGCTTCCTCACCTACATCTCCGCGCCTAGGCTGGATCGGCCTAGGCTCCATGGGCCTTGCTATGGCGACCAACATTCAAAAATTTCTGAAAGAGAAGAACCTACCTGGGCTCCAGTACACAAATCGGACGCTATCTCGAGGCGACACGTTGAAGGACCTTGGTGCCTCGCCATGTGATACTGTAGCAGACGTGGTTAAGAACACAGATATTATCTTCATCTCCGTAACTACGTTGTTCCTCTCCTAGTAACAAAAAATCATACTAACGTACTACAAGCTCAGCGATGACTTAGCACTCATATCTACTATATGTTCGATTGTATCTAGCGGGGAACTTACGGGGAAGATCTTCGTTGATACTACGACTGTGCATCCAAACACCACTTCTGCCGTCTCGAAGCAAGTGAGCGAAGCAGGAGGCGAGTATAGTCTTCGGCGCTACACCAAAACTGTGCGTAAACTTCCGCATGTAACTCTGAGACCTTGCACCTCACTCTCCGCGACAAAGCGCCCCGACACCCCTTTCCATGAGCTTTACTAACCCCCCTACTCCCTACCCAGGCACATAATCTCTGATGCGCACGTGCTGGCCGAGAAAAGCAACCTCCCAGCTTCTGTCCTCGAGACGCTGATCGAGCAGAATCTGTTCAAAGACGGTATCCATAGGGCCCGACTCCGCATTCGGTTAGGTAAGTAAGTACCTTAGCGGCCGTTGGGGCGTGTGGATCTGCGGCACAGCAGTTTTTCCGGGGCTGCTCTCGAGTTGCTCATGCAGCGCAGCGTTTCGGAGTCCGACGGGCATCAAGAGAATTGCTTTGCTTGTTGGCGACAATCTAAATGCTACATGCGTAAGGTGCGTCGCCTCATGCAGGTATCATTCCACCTGCCGACAGTCTGTTCGTGATTTCGAAGAAGATATGAATGTTGAGCTCTGCAGCCAAATTTTAGGCAGGTAGTACATTATTATATGACCAGTATCCGCATGTTCGCGCAGGCAAGGCACAAGGGAGTAACGCTGGGCTTGTAGATGGTACATGCATGGAATGAGTGAACCCTACATTCTGACTAGGGTCTATGCTAGACACAGGACCATTAACGCTCTGGGGCGCTCCATGAAGAAGAGATACTCCTTCGGCCGATCGGCGAATTCTGGCGACTTTGCCTCGATGGTCCAATGACCCGGCTTCTTTGACAATACAAACCCATTCTTCTCGTACAGCCATCGAGCGGCGGTGGTTGACTCGGTCGTGATCTGATGGGCAGAAATGTAAGCGTAGATCAATAGAGTGAGGACACAGACGCCTTACGATCGTCTTGAGCTCATCAGCAAGAGCCGTGAATTTCTTCACTTGCAGTGTTGCTGCACCTTTGTGTTGGTACTTCTTCGCAGTTCCCATGATGTTCAGGCCTGTGTGGCTTAGCAATAGCTTTACCCAAGATTTGTTGCTGAACTTACAGATGATTGGTAGATCGACCTGCCGATATCTGGTGTATCTGGGCATGATGAAGGACTCGAACATCTCAATAGCATACTTCTTGTCCTCGTCAGTCGCCCAAGATCCTGGTGGTCCGTCCAGTATCATCTCCGGTGGCTTCTCCTTGTCCTAGACATTCCACTGGGATACAGAAACGATTTCGCCGGTGCTTGAGTCTGTGACTTTGTACCACCTAATGCTCGGATCAATGTCGATTAGATACTGCAGGCGAGCCACGACCATGTCAAGTCCTTCGATGCCCTCTTTGGTGATCTTGTGAGGGTAGACAGCGTTGACAAAGGCGGATGACTCGTCGTATGCGTAGAAGAGCATTTCCACGACATCTCGTATCTCCTCCTTAGTTACGACGTTAAGTTCGAAAGGCATGCTTGCAGGACTGGGTTGGTTGGCCGACAGGCACGATGTGAAGCTGCGGAGGATGTTCCTGAAGAACGAGGATACTGTGGAGCGTGTGGGTTTTCGCATTTGCGGGATGAGGTGTTGACGAAAGGAAACGATTAAATAGGCGGCTGAGCGGCGTAGCGGGAGAGTGCATGTGAAGGCTGTGCCACTCGCGACTTGTTCTCTTCCATGACACTGTGCCAAACTATGTCTTCTCCTAACAAAATTTCCCAGCTCTCGACGCTCATCGCGGAGCACACCGCAACCATCAACAACTTTTTTGTCGAAAACAACCTCCAAACTCCGTCCTTTGAAGCAGATGCTCTCTGGTCGTTGCCAATACCTGACGATGCCGAAGAAATCAAAGCTGCGCGACTCGCCGTTATCGAAGCTTGCGCAGAGCTTCAAGCTCTTTTGACCGGCCCCAAAGAATTTCTACATGTCAATGTAAAGCAGTTTCCTCGCCATAGCAATGCTAGAAACTCACCTGAACCAGTATACTGCCTACGTCAGCATCCGCATCATTTTGCGATTCAATCTGGACAAATCGTTCGCTGTGGGCGAATCAACTACCTTCGATGCCATGTCGCAATTCTCGGGACTCAGCGTAATGAACATCAAACGCGTTGTACGACATGCAATTCTTAATCATCGTTTCTTCCAAGAAAAGAAGCCCGGAATCATCACCCATTCAGCTCCTACAGCCGTCCTAGTAGGTGATGATCTGGCGAGAAATGCAATGATCGTTCAGCTTGAAGAGTTTTGCCCGGCTGGTGTTAAGGTGAATAAATTAATACAATATTTAGCTGCGTATATGCTAAAAGTATAGGCGGCCGATGCTTTGGAGAAGTGGCCAAATTCAGAGGAGAATAACGAGACGATATTTATGAACACATCAGAGCATAGCATCTACGCTGACATGAGTAGGGCTTTTCGTTGGCCAACAATTCTGACTAGAGCATGTTTGACATTTTCGCTCAAGACCCTACTCGCGGTGCGAGATTCGGCATGCTATTCTCTCGAGCAGATGAACCTTCCACGATGCTCCTCGACAACGACGCCTGGAACGATGTCAAAACGTTCGTAGATGTTGGTGGATCACACGGTAGCATCGCGATTGGACTGGCAAATAATTTTCCTCAAATCAAGTGCGTAGTTCAAGATCTTCCGGACACGGTAGCCGAAGGAGTCTCGCGGCTTCCAGCGGATCTGAAGGACAGGGTCACATTCATGGCACAGTAAAACTAGCAGCCGGCGACGAGACACATGCTAATGATGGACGCAGTGACTTCTTCATACCGCAGCCTATCACGGCAGATGTCTACTACTTCCGTTCCATTTTCCATAATTGGCCGGATAAGTACCGCATCAAGATCCTCCAGAAGCTTGTCCCTGCTCTCAAAAAGGGTGCCCGAATAATCATCCATGAGCGCTTTCTTCCAACCCTCGACACCTTGAACACGATAGATGCGAAGCGAGCCATGTAAGACCTTCTACTTTCGTACAATCATATTGACTGACCATGCCATAGCAATATGGACATCGGCATGTTGCAGCTCCTGAACGCTCAGCAGCGCGAACAAGATGAATGGCCGGAATTGTTTTGTCGCGCTGATCCACGGTACCGTTATCTAGGGGCCAAAAAGCCTGCAGGCGCTGTCCGCTGGATCATCGAAGCTGAGTGGGAGGGTTAATTTGCTCAATAGAATTGCAGGATCCTGCCGGGGGAGGGGGATGGTTGTTTATAGAAGACTTCTTTTTAGAAGGTATTTCTGAATGGTTGGGTGAAAGCTTGTGTATCTAAGATAGTGGCTTTCTAAAGAAGCTGTGCGGGTGATACTTGATTGTAGCTGGAAGAGGGTCGTGGATTATAAATGAGGAGTATTGCAGCAGGATGCCATTTTTGCAGTAAAGTAAGAAAGTAAATGAAGAGCCTTTATCGAACTGTTCAAAAATAGAGTACACAGACCGATTACCTCATTTTTCTTAACGTGCATAAGCATTGATAGAACAGCCAATTTCTTTGCCGCAATGATGTCAGCTCCTATGAACCAACACAAGCCAATGCCCATTGACAACGATCCACGAACATTCTTGCCACCGTCCCATTGACTTCGATAACACCTCATAATGCCAAATGCAAAGGTTTCTTGGAGATGAAGTATGCCAGGCTCCTTGTCAGTTGGCGCTATCCTCAAATAGACGGTGAAACATCGCTCTCAGTCTCTTTCATTGCCATAACCTTGCGATTTGGTGCATTTTTTTCCAATACCATTTCGTACAATCTCAGAAGCTCCTCTTGAAAAGCAAGAAAAAAATTGGGATGGTCTCTATGATATCTCTCGCCTGCAGCCAAACGATCCACTTCCTCAATTGTCGATTCATCTGGCACTGCCCTCCATTCAACCATTAGCCGAGCAATCAACTCCCTCTCGGGTCTGGTTGAGATTCGTGAGATTCGCCCTCGTTGGTGAGTGGCGACAATCCGGAAAAGCTGGTTGTAATGGCGCTCTTCGAATTGGAAGTTGATTTTGTACTTCGAAATGAGGTGATCGAAGACCTCGTACTTTGCAGTTTCGACTTTCAAAGCAAGACAGGCCAGTTCAAAACAGTGGTCTAGGCTGGGGTGAAGATCCGGCCCAGGGAAAGTTGATGTAAACACTAAATCTACAGCCCCTGGATTATTGCTTTGGACAGCCCATGTGAGGGCAGTTTCGGCCTCATTTGTGTCGATCTGCAAATGTAGGTCTCTGTATCTCGCTAAAAGCAACTCGATCGTCTGGCAGCATCCCCCTTTCGCTGCCCAAGCAAGCAATGTATGCCCATTTCTGAGTCCATGTTGAAGAGTATATCCGTAATGGGGAAAGAGCAGCTGGAAGATTGGAAAGTGCCCCCTCTCCGCAGCAATTGTAGCAGCCTTTGAAACATTCAATCGCGACACGTCACTTTTGAAATCCTCGTACTTTAGTAGCAATTGCACTGTTTCCTCGTCGCTCATTTTGGCTGCAACTCGAAGGGCAGTTTTGCATTCTGGGTTTTGTCGTAACTCCACTGTTTCCTTGTCGAACATTATGTTTGCAACTTGAAAATGAGTTATATTCTCTGGGACGCCTGGTAGGATGCCCTCTCTGTGGACGTCAAATAGGCGGTTTCGATGAAGAGCGTCGACCACAAATTGTGTCATGCGAACGTCTTTTTTTGACGCGGCTCGCATGAGTGGCGTAAATCCGCGAGTAGGTGTTCGGAAAGTGGTTTGAGACTTTTCACAGTTCAAAATCTCGTCTATGATCTCGAATCTGTCCAAATCAATGGCAACGCCAATAGCTCTTGTTGACCACGTGTGAAAGCGCTCGTTTGGACCGACGAGACATTCGTTCAGTAAACATTTAACTGCTCTCACTTGATTATTGCGGACGGCATAGAACAATGGACTTTCCGGCGGGCGTTTCAAGTGCTCCATACCCAGCTGTACGTCCTCGATCAATATGAGTCGTCTGAGGATGCGAGACAGGCCAAAGTGTGCAGCTAAATGCACGCCAGGTATGTAACGCCACTCCCAGTGTTTTGGATGTGACCATAGTCTTCCGCCAGGTTCCATGAGAAAGTCGAGCACGATGTCGTCGGTTTCCTCCGACCCCGACGCATGACATCCCCATTCCAGGATGACATAGGACAACAAGCCAAAATGGTCCATGGCTTCAATCCAGGCTTTGTATTGTAAGCCTCCAATAACATGAAGACCTTGAAGAACCTTATCTACTTCGGTAAAGGAAAGATATGCCAAACTGGCCTTCGTGATGTGTGCTTCCGCATCGGGGAAATGATCACGCTTATGGAAATATTCCAATGTCGTGTAGTGGACCAACCGAACGATCTGGGAGTTTTGGTCCACTGTTATCAGGCCCGCACATAAAGAATCCAGATCTTCAGGTTCAGGTCGACGTTCCTCATCAAGGCTAGACGTCCCAGGTTCGATAGCCAGAGCATCCTGAAGTTCTCGCACAGAGAGTGGTCTCTTGGCATGCACTACCCACATGAGAATGTTCCGGGCTAGGTCCCGTGCCCCCTCACCCTGGGTATCAATACGCTCCATGGCAAGATCATATGCATCGTTTACTTCATTATCTCCCTTCGGCAAGTTCTTGAGAGCGTCCCTCAACTTAGCTATCGTTCGATGATCTTTCAGCGAATCCATGTGCAACCTAGCGAGAAGGAACCTGAAAACGGTCAGCAAGCCATCGCTCTATAGCTTATATAGGTACTTACATTCCATCAGTCGCCTTGGGGACTTCCGATCTCACTAAATTCTCGATTTCAGGGTATTTGCTTAACAGACCTTTGTAAAGCTCGACCATCCTGGATTCTATGTATGCTTTGACGTCTTCTTCGTGTGCTCGAATGTCTTTACGGATACATCCTTCGAATAGCAAGGTAATGTCGGAGATGTCCCGTGTTGTAGCAAGCAGGCTGAATTTGCATGATTGCTGCAGGCGGAGAAGATCTTGAACGAGCCGCTTCAATCTTGCAGCATCTGAAGCATAATTCTCATCTAGAGCATCGAGAACAATGAAGACTCTTGAGAACTTCAAAATCGTTGCCTTCAATACCGTGTGCAGTTCTGTCGTCGATGGTCTGGCATTCTTCTTTTGTTCGTACAGCGTGGATGCTTCGGGTATGAGGACTTCGTCGTTGCCGAGTAGTTGCCTGAGTAGCGATCTCAACACAGTTTCGTGAGTATGCTCCTGGCCGTTCTTGTAGTTGAAGTATAAGTAAGCCAGGCCAACATTTGCATCATTCTGGAATCTCTGCTGCAGGTGATCAACGGCAATCGCCGATACGACCGTTTTCCCAGCGCCCGCCATCCCAGGACAGACCATCGTACTTCCGGCAAGGTCGAACCACTGCACAAACTCGTCCGACTCCAGAAGCCATGTGCCAGTTCCAGCCTGCCGTCTGATGAGAACGTCTTGTTGTTGCGAAGCATGGTCGATGGTTGAGAACCAATCGAGGATTTGTTCCCGCTTCTTGCTCTGTTCGCGATCGTCCTCTCGTTGGTTCAGGCGTTCCACTCCAACTTTGACCTCGAACATTGCAGCAATGTTCACATTTTGAAGCATGGCAGTGAACTCACCCACACTCGCTTTCAACCTGTCACGATACTCCTCTATCTCTTTCTTATCCCACATGATCTTCTTCCATGCTTTGAGCAATGCATCCCTTTTCCCTTCCGCCTGACTCTCTAAGCTTGTGTACTTGCTCAACTTCACATCGATATCTTCAGGAATCTTCGCGCTTCGCTCGTGCATGACCTGTAGCTTCCTATTGTTCGTAAAGTCGCAGTACGGTAGTATCTCTTCGAGATCTAGGAGTAGATATGAGAGCGTCCTCGTGCTATTCATCAAAGTCAGCAAGACGCGTGCAAGGAGGCCGATGGGGTAAGAGGGATGGGTGCAATGTGTAGAAAAGAGAGAAAATGGCGAACATACTGCTGGCGGATATCGGCATACTGGGCAGGTGCGGCAGCGAAGCTCTTGCGGACTTCGGACGCGAGGCGGACAGTGGTGATTATATCTCCCACACCGACGCCGAAGCTCATACTGATAGATTTTGGAGCTAAGATGCTGTAATGGGATGAATTTGATGAGGATTGAGATGGAACGGTGCGGGGCTATGAGGTAGGTGAAGAAGAGCAGGAAAGAGCGAACCACCGTACCGTCTTGGGTTGGATCGTGGCACAGCGCTTTCTATTGACTTCGACCCCGCACAGAGGTAACCCGACCAGGGTGATACAGATAGCACAATCACCAACACATTGTTAGGTCCTGAAATCATCGACCTACTGGAGAGGTCTGGCTCTCTCGGCGTGAGATGAGTATTGTATGGCATCGCTTGGTTGATGATGGGTTAGACCGAACTTTCGAAAGAAGTTGTGGCTATTTCGCCCCCTTTCCATCTTCCATGAGTTGATTACTGTGGTCCTTATACTCTTAGATCAAAAACTTCATTTCTTCTCCTTATTGTTGTTCCAACGGTCACCTGCCGATTTTCCCAAAGAGCCCTTACGGGAGATATGCGCCTGCGGATTCACACAATGATCTAAATCTCCTCATAAGGATTCTACGTTAGTTCCAAATCAAGGCAGAGATTCTTAATCGACGAGGCTGCTGATTCCTTTATTGACAGCAGGTAAATACAATCCGTGTGGGGGTGTTGAGATAATTGGCAGTCGCGAAGGTGCACTGTACATCCCCCGTCTGGAACCATGAACCGAGATCTCATGCTGTGGACATGCCTTAGAAATAAAGTACAATCCATTCAAAGCTGCAAAAAAACTTCTGTCCGAATGGACGAGAACAATGGCTCACGACCACAACCCAGGCCCAGTTGGCCATCGACATGACTGTTACACTTTTACAGCTGTATTTCTTCCCTTTGTATCCTCGTATAGAGGGGGACTCTCAAGTGGAGATAGCTACCACAAGAAATGCCCTCACACTTTTGCTCGGCACGTCCATTCATGGCACATGGCATATAGGAGGCTCATGTAGACGAATGGCTTCGTTAACTCTATAGGAACCAATCAAAGAAACTTCGCAAAGTACTGCTGGGCGTACGCCACCGCCACTCGAAACACCAGCAGACCCAGACCGAGACCGAGCTACGCTGAATCAATACTGACTGAAAAAACGATTGGCTTCATCATCTCCTCCGTTCTCCTCCTAACCGAAATACGGTTGCCTGCATTCCACTCGCCTTTCCAGAGCCCGTGCCAGCTCCTCCACGCGATCGTGCTCACGGATTGATGCATAGACTGCAGCCTACCGTCTAAACGAACTCTAGGCAACAGTAGTATGGAGCGGACGGTGAAGCATGCGGAGCTGGTGGGCGACAGGAGAACTTGAATGAGATTAGGTGGCAAATGCACCCGTGGTGGCAAGACTTGGATTGGCTACGATTTGATATGTGCATGATGCGCGTGATAGCGACGCAAATAGGAAACGATGAAGTTGAAGTAAGAAAAGATGATGGCTGGGATGCGAGAGAGGGTCCCTCACGGTAGTAAAATCTCGGGCAATAAGCCACCAACCATACTCCGCAAGACTCATCTAGAGGCGACTCAGTCTCATAGACTCGCCCAAATTTCTAAGCTCTTATGGTGATGTGAGGTTTGGTAGCTTGCTTCCCGAGATTTTGCTACCGCGAAGGGGAGTTGACGTGGAGACGACCTTGCACGAAAGCGACGAAAAGATGGACCAGACTGGAACCACTTGCGCTGATGTATCAAAGGTCTACGCAAGCGTTCGTAATTTACAAATTAAAACCGTCGCAAAACCTCTACTCTACTTCTGCGACACATGCATGAGCCTTGGAAGTTATGACGCCAAACGTCCAAATTTGGGCTGTGAAAGAAAGCTCGACGATCACTTTGAGCCTCAATGCACGCTCCAAGAAACATCCCTGACCGATGCCCCGTAGACAGAATTTTAGCACACACCATGACGCAACTCTGCATCGCCTTCTGAATACCCATCGCGCAATCCATATGGTGTTGCGAGGGCAAGCTTGTTATCAAACTCGCTAACCAGCAATCCCCAACTCATGCGCATATGAATCATCCTGGGATGACTCCGCAGCGATATAACAAAAGGCGTTTCGCTGTCCGTGGGCCTCTAGGCAAACATTCGCGCCTCGTATCTTCATGGATAATGGTAGCACCTGATGCGCTCAGCTGGTGATACGTTGCGTATCTGGAGTGTTTCGTTTTAGCAATAATGACGGCGATATTTGTTGGAGTCAGAGCTGGAGGGGCAAGGTCGGTTGCATTGCTTGATTCGCCATCGTTTCGTCGCCGTCGGTTGAACTGTGGAGTCTGGACGGTGCTGTGCGTGTCACATGTTTCGGTCGCGTAGAGAGAATGGCAATTGCGTATGCAATGCGGCGCGGCGATATTCTTACAATTTACTGTTGCCTTCCGGAGGAGGCGGACGTATCGGAGTTGGACTCTGAAAGCAGTGAACAGTGGGCGAGAGGGTTAGCGCATGTAGAATAAGGTTTGTAACCAATAGCGACGGTAATTGATTCTTTGTGATAAGTCGTCCGCGTGTAGGAGCGATGATCGCCACAGGATACGCGTCGACAAATTGTCCCCAAGGAGTAGATTGTATGGCCGGGATGACTCTGCACCGAATGCACCGCCACAGACTTGCCGAAGCGCGCGCTGTCGAATCCGCCAGTGATTGTGTTTTGAGTTGGGTAAAAATATTTTGGGAGCGAAAAGCTGCGTCATGCGGCTAGAGAGGCGTGCATATCTGCGCTCAGCCAGCACAGCAAACGTGGCCCCCCCGGCCTGTCCGTGAAGCTGCAATCCACAGTACAGTAGGGCTGGCAAAACAATGCGTGAACCCGAGCAGGGCTGCGTCATCGGATGCGGCGGTGCGCGTCTATTTGGGACGGGTAGGAGGCTAAGAGGGTGACTCTTGCGGTGGTGAATACTGGCCTCAAGTGAATGTTTCTGTACGCTCCGCGAGTAGGTGGCCTAATCGTATACCACGAGTAATGCTGCCATAACGATGAAACCTTTTGTCCGCGCTTCGTATCGCAAGATAGCGGTCGAGCGCATACAGTGATAGAGGGCGGATATGGTGTGAGACAGAGCCAGTAGCAACGAGACGGCGGTGGAGCTGCGTAGGAGTCAGAGAACGCAAGGTGAGTTGTCGTTGATACGGATAGAAATTTTGACGTCCCAAGTGTGTTGTGCGCTTCGGTAGGGGCCCAAGCCGTCGACCGGCGCAGGGATTTGATGCAGTGGGAGCCAATAGGGGGATGCGGGAGGCGTCCAAAAATTCAAAAATGATTGTGTGCGCCAAGAGTGCGCGAGAAATTGCAGGGGGGCCAGTGACGGGCCACGGCAGAAACAGGTCTTTTCAGCAGCTTTATGCAGAAAGCGGGTCACGGCGCTCCGTTCTCATCCAGTCATGGTTGGGCTGCGGTCGAGAATTACTTCATCTGGGCTGGCCTGGAAGCGGCGGGAGATCGCACCCATGGCAGAGTGATGATGTCTGCTACGTTGGCTGCCGCTTGACGTCGAATCAGTGGTGGGTTTCTGCAGCAGGATGCAGCAAGTGGGCCGCCATCATCCATACACAGACGGGGGAGAGACGACATTTCTTGATATTGAGAGTAGCGGTAAGTGACTTGAGTACCTGGGATGCGGGCAGCGACAGCATGATCCAAGACGACAATTTGTGAGACATTATCGAAGAAAAATTTTCACGGGGCGGAGATTGCTGGGCGGCCATACTGTCGTCGAGGCGAGGCTCAGCAAAGGCTCCGAGCGGGCTCACCAGAATTGCGGCTCAGCAAGCAGTGCAGGGCTGTCCATGTCGACCGAGACGAGCGCCGTTGGTAACTTGAGTGGGTGGACGAGAGCGGAAGCACTCCAGAGTCTCCAGCCGTTCCGCGACACCGGCGTGGGTGTAGCCTGCGAGCTAGAGCGAGGCGACGGCAAGGGAAGACGCGCCGAAACTGAGAAGACGGATTCTGGATCGTCGCGCCTGGGGAGTTGCAAGTTGCGCGACATGTTGTGTCGACGTGTTGTGTCGAGCGTGCCGTCTGTGTGCAAGTATGTACTGTACAGTACTCGGTGGGAGAGTGGAGGTGCCTTGACCAACAGGCGCTCACAGGCAGGTGGACCGTCCGCTGCATCACTGAGTCTGAGCGCTCGAGCGAGCGCATTGACGAACCGCCCGTCGTGTCTCTTTCTGGCCAGATCTTCATGAGGTGGACCACTGGAGTGTGACGCAGGGAGAGCTGTTGGAACCGTGGGAGAAACACAACCCACGAAACAAGCAGTGGGCGAGCCTGAAGAGGCCCGTTGTATGATTGTACCGTAGCACAGTGCTCAAAGAAAGGGGCCGCTTGGGGGACGGGACACTGTTTACCTATCCTCTCCTTCCCTTCCACGCTGAGGGCCAGGATGCCGGGTATATAGCACATGATTATCCACGACTGGCCAGCACCGAAGAAGACAGTGCTGCGTCGATGTTCATGTGGATCAGTGCATGTTGTAGCAAGCCAGTGACTTCATGACTTCCAAGTACCGGTAACCTTAAAAAGCGTACCTGGTCTGATGTTAGTCCGCACTGTGCTACGTAGAGTCTGGATGATATGAGTGGAAGTGAATAATGCATGTGGCTAACATGGAGGCTGAGCATCCCAGAATACCACGGGCATATCGAGTGTCGGCCCTAGTCAGACCCGTTAATTGGGAATGCGCGATCTTACTGTACGCCAGGGGGTGTCTTAGCGGTGAACAGCGTGCAGGAGGCGTTGCAGGGGAGTAGCCAGATCCTTGATTACTTGGGCTCTTTCCGTCCGCGGGTCAAAGCAGCGTCGCTTTAATAAGTTGGCGCTCCCACCTGCGCTCGCCCAAGTACATCTCAACCAATTTCAATATTACCAAGCAGCGGACGGCACGTCTACCATACGACTTCAGGATCCTCGCTTTGGATCCTTCTGGCATACTCTAGCAAGTAAGCGAACAACCACCAAATGTGCAGGAGACAGACACGGATTTTCCTTCCCTCTCTCGCTGTCGCACTCTCCTCATCTTCATCGTCGTCTCCGTCCTGCTGTCGAACCGAACGAGAAATCCACAAGTGGTTTGATATTCCACGGTGAACAGGCGCCGGCCTGCCTCCCCTCTTCTACCAACCTCGTCATCTATTGTACCCGAATTAAGAACACCAACCACTTGCCGCCGCGATGAACTACGTCCCGCCGTATCCCACGCCGCCGCCGGGCTACATGCCTTACGATTCCTACCAGCAGCGCAACAATGCGCCCATGTCGCCCGGTCCGGGTTACTACTCGCCGCGCTACGGCCCTCAGACTGCAACGCCCTCGCCGCGCAACTCCCCCAACGTCAAGGCCCACCACAGTCGACGGGCGTCGCACGCCGTGCCACCGCAGCACTCGTATGCCTCTCCCCGCGGAGGCGCCCCCTCCTTCATGCCAGACTTCCAGTCTCCGCGCTTCTATGCGACGCCGCAGCGCACGCCCGAATATGTAAGTGGAGATTTTGGTTATGTTCGGACAGGCCGGCCACGCCGCGAGACAGACGCCCCGCCTCTCAAGCGCTCCCATCGCGAGAGGCAGCGTCCGTCGCAATCGGCTCGCCACGTGCACACCAAGGTCGTCTACGACGATTACGACCCCTATGTCTACGACTACGGCTTCGACCACGTCTACGACTATCCGCCACCGCCGTACGAACCGTACGCGCGTTACGAGACGCACCGGAATGCTGATCATTATTACTACGATCAGGTGCCAATCTACGAGCAAGAAAACAAGACCAGCCGTCCTCGCCGTGCGTCTCATTCTACCCGCACCCAGCCCCAAGCCACACCCAAACGACCCTCAGCAGCAGCAAAGTCATCGGCCAAGGCTACCGAAGAAGACGCACGCCGCGCCGGTATTCCCGCCGGTTACTCGTACAAGAATTGGGACCCTACCGAAGAGCCTATCATGCTCCTCGGTAGCGTTTTCGATGCCAACTCACTCGGCAAATGGATCTACGACTGGACCGTCTTCCACTACGGCTCCGCAACCCCTCTAGCTGAGATGGCGGGTGAGCTTTGGCTCCTCCTCATCCAGCTCGCCGGCAAGGTCAAGCGCGCCGAAGAGATCATGCCTAAAATCCGCAAGCAAGCCAGTCGCGAAATGGTTGAGGATTTCCTCGAGAGCGGCGAGCGTCTGTGGATCCGCTTCGCCAAACTCCTCAAGATGTGTGAGGACTACATGTGGAAGGCCGCCAAGAAAGAGACGGGAGAGAAGAAACCCGTAGCGATGGGCAAGAACAGCGGCTGCGAGTTCGTCAACTCCATCTTCGGACGCGACCGCGAGCTCGAAAAGACCGAGAAGCTCATGACCGGCATGCGCCTCTGGAGCATGCGTTTCGACGCCAACTGCGATGAGATCCTTCGCCACCCCTCTGCTTAGAAAGTCGCGTTTGCGCCGGCGTTTGGGCTGGGCTGCGCCTGACATCTTTGGGGGTTCTTTCCTTTTCCTTTCTTTTGCACTTTATCTGCTCTTACTGCGAGATACCCAGTGCTTGATTTCTCTTTTAATTCTAATTGTTGCATTTTCGGACGAGCCAACTGTACTATATGGAGGAAACTGCATTGGGCACCGGAAAAGTTCTCAGCGATATCCCTTTCATTCTTGTCTGCCTGGACCGGCTTCCGCGCTTTTCTTTACATTCCGGTTTCGGTTGGTATCTTAGATGATGGGCATAGCCCATGGCGACCTCGCGGTCAAAATGATCCGTGATACCACTTCCTCTTCATCATTAGACTAGCAATTACTCTTTACAACTCGCACTCCGTCTCTCTCGTCAACAGTGCTTTTGCTGCCATCATCTCGCTATCCCACGTCGGCGCCCACTGAACGCACCTGCCTCCTGCCCCTGCACTTTCCACATGGCATGTGAAACACGGCAGGAGCAGAGTACCTCGCATCAGTCTCAACCCGCAGCGGACCATCCAACACCCAATCCCCGTCCTACCACACCTACACCAATCCATCTCCGAATGAACACACCCTTTCCTAAAGACGCACGCACTCACAACATCTACAGCACTGCCTTGCATCTTCATACGCCGTGAGCGCAAATGTCATCACCGTCACCAGGATACCGTCGTGAGCCAACGGGCGCTTGCATGGCCCTGTTTAATTTACTATTGGTGGATGCTTGCGCCCCCTCAGCGTGAATGGGTGTAGAGCATCAGCCTTATCTTGCCTACTACTGCATCGAAAGGCGGCGCGGAAGAAGCATGGTGGTTCCTGCAGTCTTGCTTTTTTTTGTCTCCTGTGTGCGCGGCTGACGAGAGCGAGCGAGCGAGCTGATGCGAGGCGCGAGAAAGCCAATCGAGCTGCATCGTGGCCGTTTCTTTCACGAAACGGACCCTTGTCACGCTTCCTCATCATCGCTCGATGCCATCGTCTCACGCGCACTCGATAGGACAAGACGGCCTTGGTTGCTTTTCCGACGTATGGCAGTCTATGGTCCCGGGTGCGGCGCGCATAAGGTGAAGTGCGACGATAGATGGCTGGATGGACGCCGAAAGCATGCACACATGCAGGCACGTTGTGTCGGGAACGCGAGGCTATTGGGTGTATGCGGTGAGATATCCTCCCACGTTGTTGGTAACCCGTAATGCGACGGGCATCACCAAATGGGTCGTCTTACGCTTGCCTTTCCCTCAGTCGCAGCCTTCTCCCTACCTATCATGCTAATCATCTACAAAATAATTCTAAACGGAGATCAAATCGGGCTTCACAAACTATGAGGCTCTCGTCAGCATCATATCAACCCGGCTGCTATACGCCAGGAACATATGATTGCATTTCCCGAACCAGCCTTTGGGATATTACGCGGCTCTTTCTCTGAAAAGGCCCCGTATTCTAGGCAACAATGTTTGACATCTATGCATGCGAAGTCTGTTCCTGCTTCAAATGTAGCCCCCAAAGCACGATGCGAGCGGCTGGGACGGACGAGCGGGACGCAGTTACTGTGTCACGATTATACAAACCCGCTGGCAAGGACCACACCCAGACAAATCCCCTCATTAGGGTTGCAGACACGGTCCGAGGGTGTGCCAGCTGATATAGTGGCTACCGGCAGTTCTCTTCATGGCATTCGATAGGAACCATTCGTGTTACAGCGGTGATACTCACGCTCTGAATTAACTGAGCGCTTGCGAACCAAGCATTGGTGTACGACATTCACTTTTGCAACTAGCAGATGACCTCGAGTTCTCGAAGGTGTCACATTCCTCCCATGGCTCGTTCCGCATTTAGGCCCATTCCGTGCCACACTTCCATCTCTTTACAGTAACCGCCAATACCATCTCCACACTTTGCCTAAAGTCAAACCTTCCTCAACAATCAGGCCAAGCAAGGGTACGACGTCCGCGCGATAACTCCAGGCGGTTCGCACCCGTTCATGCGCGGGCCAGCCAATCGTGAAAGCTCCTGGCCCGAGTGTTTCGAAACAACGCCCACGCCTGCATCCGCACCCTACCGCACTTTCGCTCGTCCCGTACCCAAGACAGAAACCATGACGAATGCCAACCGAGAGTTGAATCCTGACAGCCCACTTGTTACCCCACAGAGGGGGGAGACTAGTTCTCAACACCAAGGAAATAATGGCCAAAGCATGGAATTGAGGTGGCTGGGCGATGATGAGAGTGAGGTCACAAGCTCGTTCTTCTCCGCATTCCCAACCTCTCTTCAACCTTGCTTGTGATGATGACACAACAATGGCCATACTTGCATTCTTCGGCGGCGGCCGATGAAAGTGAGATCTTGACAGGTCAGGAATGTGGACCAATCCCGCTCGGGTCTTGGCAGGGCCCTATGGGTGCAGACTCGGTCCCGGGTCAGCAGGACATTTCTTCGACTTCTCACGTCTCTGCTGCAAGGCATAGATATCGGCACGGATTGCGTCTATTATTCCTGTAGAGCGTTAAGCGCCGAGCCTTGCTCGCGACACTCCTCGTAATAGGTCCGTTCTTTCCGTGATGGATGGATGGAAGGACTGTTTAACGGTGACGATGTGATGTGGAGTTTCTTCATGCGTCTGCTGTGGTCTTGAGACTTGCGGGCAAGCTTTGGCCTTTCTCCGCCATGTTCGTCATTCTGCCGAGTGTGAAACGCTGAGGTGTCTCATTAGACATCCAGGAACCTTCTTTCAGAGAAAGAAGGTCACTTGTACGTCAGCAATTCACGCAGTACTTTCCCCGCGTCGAAAGATACTTTGCTTGACACACGTCCTGCATACAGGAAGTACCTCTGCGACATAATGGTTCACGATCATCATACCCCTCCAATCGAAACTGACAAAGCCCAGATCTAAAGCGGGGTTCCCTGCTCGCACGCTATGCACGTGCCGGTGATCACCTCACATCGTTTAGGCGCCCTGCGGCTGAACTTCTTTATTAGTCGTCTTCCCCTGCCCCAACCTTTCCTTCTTTAGTTTAATATTATCAAGTCGACAGTCCTTCCAACCACACCATCGGAACATGGCAGGCCGACGAACACCAGCCCGGCCCGACGCTTTCGGTCTACGAAACCCCATCGTGTCTCCCGAAGCTACACAAGACGGCCACAACAAATCTGAGTCGTAGTGTACGACGTCGGGCAGCGCTGCGGTTCTGTTCATGCACGGCGTGCGGACTAGGGAATTGCAAGACGCGACGTTTACTTATTATAGCGGTGGTTGGGAGGGGTATTAATGTAAGGTGCGGAAGTACAAGGCCAATGTATGGCTGCAGAAGCGAGGCGAAGCTGCAGCACCATACGCGGAGTTGTTGGATCCTAGCTTGATACGGTCAAAGGTGTGGGTGCACGACAGTAGTTTTGATGCAGTTGCATATTTGCTGATGAGAGAAATAGAAATATCGACATGTAGGTACGGCACAGTCAGCGGCATGGCATGACGGAGTTGGCAGGCGGGCCTCGCGAGGTCTTACTTCAGATGAGATTGTCGAGGATTACTCTGCTGTGCGTCGCTTGATACCCGATTTTGGAGTCTTGAGATGGTGGGCTCATCTATTAAGCGCTGCGGCACAGTTCAATTGCTCGATTTAGAAGACGGTCATCTGAGCGAAATGTTGTAACGTGTCAATTGAGCGAAGGCGATTGACAAGAGGAAGTATCAAGACCGCTGTGGATCATAGGAATTCCACTGTAGGCGTTCTCAATTGTACATACTCAAAGGATGTGGGCTACAGTATGCAGTGTATATGTCGGTTACGCGGATGAGGAGATTGTAGCAGGTCTGTGTTGCCGCTTGATGGATCACTGAGACGGTGATAATGCGGTGTAATGGGATCGCTAGAGATCCGCGGGCTTACTTTGATGTACGATTGTGCGTTTTCTTTGATGTACTTTAGAAATCTGTTGGATCTACGTCCGTGATGAGGGATATCAGTTGATGAGTTTGAGATTGAGAGTTGCAATGCTGATGCAGCTCAAGGAATGGAAATGAACCCATAGTATATATCTGCCAGCCTAGTCTGTGTACGGCATCGGGATCGCGTTTCGAGTCTCTGGTTCTTGTGGTCACTACATCTGTGGTGCCGGTTACCTTTACGCTTGTTGTAGATTCGCAGTGTAGCGCAAGCTTCTTGCTCAAGTTACACACTGGCATTATATTCTCATAGGAAAGCTTAGATACTATCTTCAAGTAATCCATTCTCATCTATTTAACCTCTCCAAATACTCTAATCTTGTTTCAAAAAACTCTTTCCTCTGGTCAGATTATCATTTCGCAAATTCTCGCAAACCGTGAAGCAAATGCTAACCTTCCTTGCAGAGGAGAAGTACATCCTCACATCCAATACACTCACGAGGAGCAGGCCCCAATCTTCCTTCTCTTTCCTTATTAAGTTATGTTACAGACGCACTCAATCTATGAAATCTTGACGCCGCTCAATTGCTCTGGATGTTATAGGAACAGGTTCGCTCTTTGAGCTTTGTAGATAAGATCTTTGGCATCGCCGCCCTCAAATATCGTTTCATAACGCGCTATCGGGGGAGACGCAAAAACGAGTTCTCAGGACAGCCTCCCATATCGATGATAATCTCATGAGGAGTATGGGCTGGAATGCTGAAAAGCTGCGTCAGGTTTGCAGGCTGATTATTAGGCAGGTGATGGTAGGTATAGTATGTGCACGTTGCTTTCCTTTATTTACGCGTGTTCTCTGCGAGGGATACCGATTGTGTATGACTGTTTCGCGGCAGGGCTTGGATTTTGTGAAGTTGGCGGGATTCTGCGATGTGGTGTATAGCGAGATTGTTGAAATTCCAGGAAAGGATATGACGTCGTCGACGGTGGATCTATCTTTCACTTATCAAAACCAAAGCCAATGTCCTTTTCCATCCTTTACTGGGACGCTGTGACTTATTGTGATTCACTTGCGAAATGCAAGAAAAAGCAAGCCCGCTTCAGCGCGTTCCAAGAGCTAAACTTCGATGACGAATGTTGAGCTAAGGACAAACACGATTGCATCTAGATGATCCCTATGAGATGGCTCGTGAGGACAGAGAGGGAGATTATATGACTGAGACAAGCAGTTTCAAGAGTAATTCAAGTCCATACCTTCTATGCATTCGGAACATGTTACCCAAAATCTGCGCCAAACTGACGTCATCAAATCATATGATCTCTTAGTCTTCGTAAAATCTCACTGCAGTCACCTTCTTTTTCGCTTGTGTTTTTCACTTTATTTCGATGTTACTCATCAACGACCAACAACATGCGGCCTAATGCCAATGCTACGGCTTACCTCCGTCGTTGTATATAAGAGTCACCCCAGGTAATATGGCTTGGCGTTTACTCTTTTCCTAACTCCATGGAGAATTTGGGTCGGACAGGGTAAGACTATTCTTGAGAGAAAGGGATATTTGCGCGTAGATCTGTACACTAATTCAGCTTCTCAGCCTCGCTGGCTTTCGTGCCCCACAGGGTACAGCGTCCGACATCCCGCGTAACTATGGCAGCTTTCAGTCAAATCAAGTCTCCCCAGCTCTCTCTCGCTAAAGTAAGGTCAATAGTAAAGAGTGAACGTCCACTCCTATAGTAAAGCACGGGATTTCCAACTTCAGACGACTACGTGTTTAACCTTCTAGCAACGTTTTACGACTCGTAACCTACGGGACGGTGGATTTGGAGTGTGAACCACACCTTGGGTATGTACTCTTACGTCTCCGCCCGTTCTCAAAGACACGACATATGACCTAGGACAGAGAACCAGCTTACTGATGGATGACTGAGGTCCTGTTAGTCTCTTGAAGGACTAGTGCAAGATGTCCAGCGCGCACGGCAACGTCACATATGCCATTTACGGCAGCGAATGCGACAATCATCAACACCGTCGTGCTCGATACCTTCTTTGGGTGTTTATAGATCCCAGCACAGTATGAAGGCAATATCAAACTCTCTACTTCAAAAACTATAAAACCTCACTCGTCCCAACCTCTCAATCCATCCACCACAACACTCATCTCCAGCCCCACAACCACTTCCAAAATTTACTTTCCAACTCCATCTTAACCACCCACCACCAACCACCAAACCAAAATGAAGTTCACCGCCCCCGCCCTCGTCCTCCTTACCGCCGCCTCCACCGCCAACGCCGCGGAGTGCTACGCCCAAGGCGGCAACAGCAACCGCCGCTGCGTCACAAAAAGCGGCATCTGGCAGTTCCGCGAGTGGTTCTGTACGCAGAACTGGAGCGGTTCTTACCAGGAGAAGACGTACAATGATAACAACGGGTTCTCCGCGAAGTTTTCCCACTCGGGCGCTTTTGCGAGCCAGCAGCAGTGCTGGGATTCCACTGGTGAGTGCTCCTTTTTGGACGAGGTGGTGGCGAGAGGGGGATGAAGAGGGCAGGAGGAAGATATTGGGTGAGGAGATGGTTTGCTGACGAGAGGACAGAGGATATTATTAACAAGTGCTTGGGGAAGAAGGATGGCGGGTCCTGGACGACGTCGCAGGTCAGTGTTAATATTGGGTTCTGCAGCTAAGTGCCTTTATGAATGAGGCGGTTGGGGAGAGATGTGGAAGGGTGATTGCGGACGGCGAGTGTTTAGGTGAGGCAGGACTGGTGAGAGGGGTTTGAGTTCGATTTTGATCTTCTTTTTCATGTTGTCGATTTGTTTACTTTGTTTTATAGACTAGGGCTTACATGTAGCTTGTCCAGCGATGACTTACTCGGTCACTGGCAATTGCGAAAGAAATCTACTTGTATACACCCCTGGTTGGCTTCCTTCTCATTGTTATTTGAATATTTAGCTGTAGACCTTTTGGAAGTTGTTTAAGACATTATGGCCGATGTTTTAATCATCTATACACAGCATCGATATCTTCACTAACTACTAACTACCCTCATCGCACGTTGTTATCCCATAAACTCCTCACTGTTACCCCATCCCTCCACTTCCCACCCGTTGTATCGCTCTTAACCTTGTACCCCACCTCCTTTGCCTCCCCCGGCAAGAGCCAGAACGAATTCGCATCAAAGTTCAGCACTGCGCCCGAGGGATAATCAAGCCATACCCACGCCGCAACCCCCTTCGTCGCTTTGACAGTGAACGTCGACGTCTCGTTCGAGTGACTGAGCTCCAAGCCCGGATCCACAAGGCTGGAATTCGATAGCGCTGTGGCGTGGAACCAATTCTTGTGCGTGAAAGAGCGTGTGGTGTTGGAATTCGGTAGGGCACCTTGGGTAGAGACTTCCATGGCGAGGAGTGCATTTGCGGGATCGCGGCCAGCGAGTAGGGTGTCTAGGTTGGAAGAGAGGATCTGTGTGCCATTCAACGCGCCGATGGAGACGTTCTGTGAGACGGTGGGTTTGGAATCAAGCTGTTTGCCGGAATAATCGTACCAAGCCAGGTTGACTTTCGCTGTAACACTTGACCAGAGATCAGAAACAACCCAGACCTCAAAGTCATGATTAGAAATGTTAAGGAAGGAGGCGATGATGACAGGCTCGTAGATATCTTTCGCCACATAATGCAGCACTTTCCAGCGTCCGTCGTACTCGATGCCGGACCAGGTGGGCGCTTGCCACTGATCTTCTAATTGCCAGTATAGGGAGCCGAGCTGGCGTTCAGGCAGCGCGCTTCCCCTCCGGTAGAATTCGATCTGGGACTTGTAGAAGTCCGCTTGGAAGATTTGCGTCGTGTGGCACCACGCTGAGAAATTGGCGAGCGAATCGGTTTTGTTGGGGACGGGGTAGTAGAGCTGAGCGGACATGGTCATTTGGCCTTGGCCAATCGACGCGTTGTAGATGTTGGACGTGTTCATGCTGCCAGCGGGAGGATGGTGGTCGCGGAGCATCACGACGGTGGAATTAAAGGATAGATCTTCGGGGTGGACGGCTTGTTGCCAGCTCTGGAGAGAAGGCATGCTATGATAGCCGAATTCGTTGGCGAAACGCCCAATCGGATTGGTAGAGAGGTTGAAAGCTTGGTCAGGCTTGTAGTTGTAATGATCTGAAACTCGTTAATACTGATGCACCGAGATAACTTGAGATGCTTACCTGTATTGCCATAGATCGATCCCGCTGTAAGGTTGTTATATCGCTGAGTGATCGGCTGTCGTTTCGAAAAATCTAAGCTCTGCCATCCATTCGTCGTGCTCGAGGGAGAGTACGAGATACTCCGACTGTTACCAAGTACAATCGGAGCAATGGTATCCAGAAACAACGTCTCATACTCCTTCAGCAATCGCGGGTACTGCGATGGGTCGGACTTGTTGGCTAAAGGCAGCTCCAGGTTTTCCAGCTCATTGCCACCCGCCCAGTACGCGAGCGAGGGGTGGTGGTTGACCCGTCGCACCTGATACTCAACTTCATGAGCAACATTCTCCAAGAACGCTTCATCTACCGGATATAATGCGCAGCCGAATTCGAATTCGCTCCACAATAGAATGCCCATCTCATCCGCAAGGTCGTACATGAAGTCCGGCGAATAAGCTCCCGATGACCAGACACGCAACATGTTTTGGTTGCCATCGATGACACTATCGAAAAGTATGCGTAGGCGGTCTTTCGTTACCGTTGGCCAAAATGGGTCCGGAGGGATGAAGTTTGAGCCTTTGGCGTAGAATTCGTGGTCGTTGATCTCAAAATGCCAATTCGCGCCAGGCGCAACACCGAGGTCAATCTGTTCCTGAGAGACTGGTGTCTGGTTGTTGAATATTGTACGGAATCCGACGCGCTTGGTCACTGACGCTATCGTGATGTTTTGACTGCTGACAATGCTCAAAGTCAGATTGTAGAGCGTCTGTGGTCCCATACCAACAGGCCACCAAAGCTCGACAGCATTCTTTGGTATCGTAACGCTGCCCGTAATTCTACCATTCCCTGAAGCAGTATTGTTCAAACTGCCGCTCAAGATCGTTGCACCATTTCCTCTTTCTATCTTATAGTCCAGGACTGCACCAGAAGGTAGCGATCCGATGTAGTCGATGCTAGCATTCAGTACCCAGTCCTTCGTCTGGTCTGGCGGGAAGAAATTCATCTGCCCTTCTCGATAGACATCAACTAGAGTATTGCGAATGTAAACATTTGACGGAGGGAGTTGAACAACGGAGGCGGGTTG
Source organism: Byssothecium circinans (assembly GCA_010015675.1). Classification (NCBI taxonomy): domain Eukaryota; kingdom Fungi; phylum Ascomycota; class Dothideomycetes; order Pleosporales; family Massarinaceae; genus Byssothecium; species Byssothecium circinans. The sequence continues at coordinate 373,511 of ML976992.1, read as the reverse complement.
CCAGATGCCCGCAGGTGCAAAAGCCGGACCCCAGTCCCAGCCGAAATCGCTCTGCTCTTTGCGGATAAATTCTCGATTCGGGAACTCGTACAGTTGTTGGACACCAAACGGCCATGCTGTATAAGGCAATTAGCCGCTGCGTAGCTCAGGTGTGAATAGGCACCAGTGAGGTGCATCCTGGGAGCACCTGATAGAGTTTGTTCTAGGATACACCAAAGGGGAATACACGTACAGTTCTGACCCGGAAGTGCCGCAGTAGCATTCGCAATAATCGGAGCGCTTCCAAAATTGACACTCAGCACCGGACTATCGCATGAAGCTATGACATCCGACACATCGAAATAGTACTGTCTGAACTGGTTATTCGTCGCCGCCACATGCTGTCCGCAAAATTCGACCGTGGCAAAGGTATCCAGGCCGTTGAATACGAGCCATGTTGAACTCGCATTCGCACTCCTACAACACATTAATTCCATCTCCTCGGACGTTCAAGGACCTACTCACAAAGAAGCCAGGGGCGCAGAAGTATACGTCCAATTCGAGAAAGCTATCCAGCGAAGATTGAACTCGTTTAGAGCGTACAATGGGTCTCCGATGACCTATAAGAAAGTCGTCAGATCGATGCTGCATACCTCTCGCAGAAAAAGATAAACTCGGGAAATCAGCTATAAAACTCGCGCCACCGCTAGAGCTTAGCAATTCAGAGTGCGTATAAGGGACTGAATCACCCGTGGATGAGGTTTGCGGAGTATTGTTGTTGACTTATTTCCCGAGATTTTGCTACCGCGAGGGTATATGTTGTTGTGTGGGAAGTGAAGTGCCCACCTTTGCAGCTTGAAGATCAAGATGCACCTGCGACGGCACCTTCCCCGGCACCGAAATATACGAAAAGTTCGGAGTCGTTAACGTCCAATCCACAGTGCTCAGATCTAGTACGTGCGGTTGTTGACCGAAAGCCATTGATGCCATTGAGGCGGCTAGGATGGTTTGTGTGCTTCTCCGCATCATTCCCCTCATTCCTGCAATCCCCGACTCTTGATTCTTTCCAGAGCAAATGTAAGAAAATCCGAGCAAAGCCAGACTTGACAATATCACGGTGCAGGCAGCAAGATGTTTTCCAAGTGAAGGTTTTATCCTCATCTTATGTTATCTTCCGCCGCTCAAAGTTCCTCAATGGGATGATGTAATTAACCAACCCACGAGGGAGCCTGGTATCTCATGGCACCGTAGCACGGCTAGCAAGGTCCGGCAGGGGAAGAACGGCGGATGGTTTGCAGTTTTGTGCTAAGATGAGGGGAACTGCAGTGCAGATCAACGGTTATCCATTGGGAGGCCTGTGGTCAGGATGGGAGAGGTCGGGAAGGTGGTATCGGTACATATTGAGCCGATTACGCGCTAGCCTAATTGAAGTACAGAGTTCCAGGTTCGGATGCATTGCTATCAGTCTTATATTCCAGAGTTAATTCATTGAAAAGAATGCGAAGATTTCGGAAGCGGCATAAGGCCTTGAAGATATCCGAACTACCTTCAGCCTTAAATTCCCGGACTTCGGGACTTCGTAATATTCCCAAACGCGTGCCACCGCGTTAACACGCGCGCGCACCCCACTTCTCAATCAAGTTAGCCCCCAACACGTTTCTCCCAAACAGATCACTGCATAGCGCGGGAGTCCTTCGTCTCACTCCCGTAGACGCGATATACACTCTACGTTATTAGATGTGTTTGGCCAAAGACCCGCTACCCCATCTTTACACATCAACACCTTCAGCAGTACCTCCCTACTACCCATCTTCTCTACAGCAACGTGGCTCATGCCGCACGTTTGGCTTAGGCATCACTCAGGCAGCAGTGAATACTCACTTCTTGCACTCCCAATACCAAGGTTACCTAGGTATCTGCGTAACCACGTGATTACCTCAACGCATAAAACATCCAACGAAGAGCTGGCACTTCTCGAGCGTCACAGTCAGTCCCCTCCCTCGACAACAACGACACGTCCCTACTATCAACCACGAGAACGAAATAAACACCATCCACCCAGCATGCGCACCCCCGAAGAAATTATCAACCACCAGACCAAAGCTTCAAAAGCGCGACTACACAAGCTCCTCTCCCGTCAAAGTAAGCAGTCCTTCCCATTCCCCTTTCCCTTCCCTCTGATGCATTATTAAAAATATATAGAGTGCCGCCCACAGATCGCACCGCCTAGCCAACGCCATAGCGCAGCATTAGTCCAGCGAAACAGGCAGAGCCCAAATACATTCAACTTCTTCGGCCTCCCAGTCGAGCTCCGTCTCGCAGTCTACTTCCATCGCCTCGTCTCCGATGATCGATTGATCATCACGCATCGCGGCCCGCGCCGCGCACAGAAGCAGCAGAAGAAAATCGATATTGGGATTCTGCTTGCGTGTAGATGTTGTCGTGATGAAGGGGTGCAGGTCTTGTACGGAGAGAATATTTTCGATTTCGGTATGTCGATTTTATCTACTTTTGCGATTGGATTGGTGAAATAGGTGAGCGACTGACTTTTGGAACTTTAGAAGGAATAACAAACCGGGGAATCAGCACAGCTGCCCCTTTCCTCTCCATCATAGGCCCTCTTAACGCCTCACTGATCCGTATCGTCATTGCCGAACACTCGGCTGCGGCTGAAGAGCTGTATCCACTATTTGACGACAGTCGACCGACTAGAATCAGATTGGGAACTAGAAGGCTTTGTCCATCAACTCACCATCACAACAACTCAGATCTGGTAAGCAAACAAGAGAACGGCACCTATTGTCTCACTGTCGACTACGTCCATACCTTCCTCTCCGCCTACGGCATCAATCTCTCCAACCTCCGTATCTTCGCCATCAGCCTCCTACCTTACGGTAACGACCTCGCGAATATGGATTTGCTACGTGAACTACGTCGGGTCACCAGCTTTAATATTATGAACACGCCGCGAATACGGGTCCAGTGGCAGGATGAACGGAACCAAGGGCTAGAAGATTTGGTGAGAGTGATCTGTGAGAGGGAGAGGTTGAGGGAGGGCTCCAAGGAGCTTGGATGGTTAGAAAAAGTCAATTTTGATGACCTTCGTAGAATAGGACTTGGGTTTCATTGGTCGACGCTGTTGGGGGTGAGGGAGTGGATGGTTTGGAGGAGCGCGACGAGTGGAAAGGATGATGTGTAGTATCCATAACACCAACTTGAACGGTGTAAATGTTGCCGTAGACTACGATGATGACCGCACCTTCGACCGGACGGTCTTGTACACACCCTACTTATGTTACTATATTTGGGTCATGATCCACATTGCCCTCTATTGTATATAGCTTTGGTGCGATGATGCTATGGTCTTTTCATGTCCCATGGCCCAAAGTGGATATCCGTCGCCGCGTGATCTATTTATGTCGGTTCTGTGCGTTTCGGTTGCAGAATCGTTGTTTGTAAGTGCCGACTAGCAGCTGTGGAGTAGAGCAGAAATAGAGGTTCTCGCCCGGTGGAACTTGGCAGCGGCTGCCCGGAACCCTGGTACTTGGAACTGAAGCGTTAGAAAACGGTGTGGTTGACAGTGCCGTAGACGATGTGCCACACGCAAGCGAAAGAAGAAGGACACATGTGAGAGGATTGTAGAAATTATGGGAAGGTACTGGAAGGTTCTCAAAGCGATTGTAGAGGCACCTCGCCCGAAAGGCGGTAGAATTTGTGACGTGGCAAATCTTCAAAGTCGCAAGTTATGATGGACATCCACCACGAGGATAGACATGGGTTAGGCCTTGACCGCTGTTGCCAATGTTTCATGCGGAGGGGTAGGTATGGCCGTGTGTTGAAGGTTTGGGTAAGCTTCCCAAAATTCCGAGGGTGAAATGCTCCCAAACTTCTGTTCTAGTACCCTAGGTCTAATCAAGGATCCGTATTGTTTGTAGCGTGCCGACCAACATGATGGTGGAGAATGAGAACCCTGCTTCGATGTTTGTGGCCGTGGGTGAGGCAATGGCGTACGGTTATTCTGATACCGAATGGATAGTTGTGACAGCCGGTGACTGATCGGAATAATCTTGATTGTGTTCAGAAAGAGAAACCATTGAGGCTTCAATGGTGTCCAATGCTAGTGGACCGGGCCGACAAGCTGCTTCAACAGCCGGTCAGTCGCGGTCCTAAAGACCCCGTTCCAGTGTCCAGACCGAACTCCGGGTTTCAAAAAGCGTTGAATTGTTTGAATGAGGACGATGGGCGTAGATGTTGATGTACGCCAACGTGTCTTGCAAATATGAGAAATAGTAGGAAACATTGATCTGATGGTATTCGCATGTGCGCTCTTCCTAGACGGTGTGCCGCTTCAACCCAATGGTTACAAGGCAACAGAACCCGACAAGTCCAAGGTCGAAAGCGCGGCGTTGTGTAGAACGCCTGGCGGTTGTGTCCGTAGGCTCAAACTCAGAATGTCTGAAGTAGTGGGCGTGGAGCCGCGTGTACGGCTCGTGAGCGAACCCTGTCGTTGCGAGTAGTCAGGTACATGGTGGGTTGGAAAAGAGGGGTAGCGATAGTAGAGAGAATATCGACAGGACGAGGAGAGGAGGGGAGGAGGAGGAGGGAGGGAGGATAATGTTGAGCTTGCGTGTGCTTGAGTGACGAAAGGGGGTTGTCAATGCGGGTAATATCGAGGCAGGTGCAGACGGGAGTGCATGGAGTGTCACGATGAACGGCTGTTCGGCGTCAGGCCAAAGAGAAGATCGATTACTAGCGGTACAGTTCGTAAGAGGCTCAGTGTGGCACGCGACTGGCGGAGATGTTGGGGGATCGGCCTGGTCCTAGCTTTAGCTCTAGCTTACGGATCTGGAAGTCGTGCAAATCCAACTCGAGCTAGAGTACTGGAAGGGGCGTGAACCGTTGGACTCTCCACGAAGTCCGTATGCCGGCTCAACCACGGCTCACACTGGCTTGCAGGTGTCATAGTCGTCTTCCTTGCGTGGCAGAGGGACCAGACATTGGCAAGATGCAAAGGCTGATCTTCCAGCTGATTACATGCAGTTGCAGCTGGAGGCGAGGGAGCACTGGCTCAGGCTGGGCGATCTGCCGTCCAGTTCAGGTACGACAATGGTGTACGATGATGGGCTGTGCTGTGCGGCGGCTGCGAACCCTTGATTGGACAGCGTCTGCAAGTATGCTGCACTCAAGCGCTGTCTCAGATTAGACGTGGTCGAGGGCTGCTGTCTGCTGGACCAGTGCATGGCGGTGCACGACAGTGATGTTTTCGAGGAAGCAGACAAGGCATGAAGGCAGCGAGCACCTGAGGCTGACGTTCGCCCTGAAACGCGACAACTCTCCAGGTCGCGGTCGAGGAGACGACAATGAGACTGGGCGATAAATTTAGGTCGACGCTGCAATTTCCCCCCTGTCCCGCCAGCCAATCACAGGTGGCTGGATGGGGCCCTGTCCGGCGCGGGCTGGCCCTGGTCCCTGTCGCGCTTTCCGCAACTCGACGCTTGCCGAGACAGGCGCCTGCCTCTTTCTGAGTGTCGCTTCCCCCATGCTGCCACGCTGCTTCCTCTCCTCCACGCCACGGCCAGAGTCGCAGCTTCCTCACCGGAGTCTTTCATTAACCAGCTGCGTCTCAGTTCCTCATTCGCCCGACCCGCATCGCGTCAGCAGCTCTCTAGTAAGGCAGTGGACCCAGTACTCCGTCTATATACAGCCTCTGGCCCCCGACCTCTCGCACCACGGATTGATGGACGAGTGACTTGCACGTCTGTTGCTGGCCGATCAAGAAGCCAGACGTGCTACGCTGCTCCCCGACGACCGCCGCCGCCGCCGCCGCCGCCGCCAACACTCCAATTCCCTCCACCGCGTGCTGCACCATGGCCGTCCCCCGTTGTGACGCCGCCAAACCGCCCAGGAGACGGTCGCGTCAACAGCAGCACCATCTCTCAACCACCGCCCTCGCCGTCTCAGTCCTCGCTGCGCTGCCTGCGACCATGGCCCAGTCCTGTGTCTCACTGCAGGGCTCGACCACGTGCCCGTCGTTTCGCAATGCCTCGATAAGTACCGGCTTGTCTGGGGATTTGTATGTGTTACCTCACGTCAGACTGCCCCGTATATGCACACCTGCTAATGAAAGCTGACCAGCTCGTTCCTCTCATTCGTATCCGACGTGCAGTCTTTTGACAATCGATTACGAGACTACATCGGAACCGCTTATGTCAAGACAAAGTACAGACCCGTTCCAACTACACATGGGGATTGCCAGCTGACGGTCACACAGGTACCAGGACATCATCGGCTGTTCCAGCATCAACCTGACCAACACCACCACCACCTATGCCCGCTATACGACTACCTTCCTCTGCAACGCTATTGTTCAGGCGTCGATGCAATCGTGCAATCTCTCCGATGAACAGTCGAGACCGCTGTGCGCTCCTTCCTGTGTATGTTTTTATCAGTGACTTCACTTTGTACAAATATTAATAATGACAGGCCCAATTCGCCCTGAGCGAGCAGCGTATTGCCTCTACGCCGTCCATATGCGGTACCCCAGGCTCAAATGCAAACGATCAAATTCGGTCCGACCTTGCCAGATGTCAACTGCCTACTCGCACGCTCAGTGGAACCTGCATTGATGCGTCGCAGAACGAACCTGCTGAATGCGGCTACGGATCGAACCTAGCGGGCTTGTGCTCGTTTTGCGCAACCAGCTCCCCCAACGCAACCGACTCCTGCTGCGTTAATGCCAATGTCGGGGCGCGATGCGTGGGTGTCCAGCTGCCAACAACCTCATCAATGCCGCCTCTTTTCACAACCACTACGACCACGACTGCTACCGCTGCTCCAGGACCCGGAGGATCTGGGTTATCAGGGGGTGCTATTGCAGGCATCGTCATCGGATCCCTTGTCGGTGCGGCACTTCTGTTAGGCGCCATCATCATGGGCTGCATCTTCCTCCGAAGACACAGGCAGAGCCAGCAGGGCAGCATGCTCAATACGCCTTCTCCGACACGGCAAGCCATGGCAGCACCCCCCATGTCCTACGGGGGAGACGCACATCCACCTCCGCCAGTTTTGCCTGGGGCGCGAGTGGCACGCATGTCGGCATTAGAAGGTTCAGACTCATCGGATCACAGCTCTCCCCCTCAAGGTCTTACAGCTTATCGTCACCGCGATACTTACGAGACACCAGAATCACGCAGAATGCACCTCGGTGGAGACTTGCCCAAGCGCGAAGGGTCACTATCGAGCCACTCGGCTTTGGGATTTGGGGCTCGCAGTGGTCACACATCTCCTCTGTCAGGGTCCGACCCAGACCGAAACTTTTCCAGCCCCGACGGAGTGGCGTCGGGTCAGTCTGAACAGCTTCAATTTTTCAAAGACTACTATTCCCAGGACGATATCCACCCGAACGATACGGTCGCTACCCTTTGGGCATACCAACCTCGCGCCAACGACGAATTCGAACTAGAGCGCGGAGACATGCTTAAGGTCGTGGGTATCTGGGACGATGGGTGGGCTACAGGTCTCAAGCTTTCAGAGTCTGCGGAAGAGTGGGAAGCGCGGAGAGCACTCCAACGTGACTCGGGCGTCAGTAACGGAAGTCGGCAATCGCAGATCGAAAGCGACAGCGAGATCAAGGCTTTCCCGCTGGTGTGCGTGTGCTTACCGCAGCACTGGCGAAAAACGATAGAAGGGGACAGTACAGACACAGGCGGGAGCGGAGGTCCACCTCCTAGCCCCTGAAGCCGCTCTTGTGCCTGACTGTTGACCATTCATAGTCATTCCTGCCTCGCACTTGCCAATCCCCTATGACGAGCCAGATGTACCGGCGCGTTCCCGAACCGCTTCGCTGAACCCTTTAAAGCTACGACCACGACCACGACCACCTCGCCCCAAGACTCCACTACTCAGGGCCTTTTCATCCAAATCGAGCACTCTTATCAATTCTCCTCCCCCGTAACGCGATACGATGATGGCGGCATACGCATCCTTTTTCCGATCTATTCCCGCTTTTTAATCTGGGCTCCTTGATACCCGTTCAACTTCGCCTACTAATGGGCCTCGCATTGCATTGCTCAGCCTTTTCTACCGGCATCCCGACCTGTTGAACGAAGTAATCATAATACCTCAAACGCCCGTAACCATCCAAGTAACGACGACTTTTTCCTTCCGGCGCACGGTGCATTGGCTGGCAGATACTGTTTAATACACTCTTTGAACACGGCGCAACATTACGCATCACACTCCTTCTACACTACCCGACCGACTTCACACACCGCCAACCAGTCCACCGATCGCCCCCACGCTCCTTAATAACGTCGAGATCTGCAGCAGATTTTATCCACCAGCGGCTTCTTGTTTCGTTCTATACCCAAACCCGTCCCAACGCAGGCGACGAGTTCTTTTTATTTCCACAAACCTCTTGTTTCCTTGTTTCCTTCGTGCTCTCGCCCGTTTGGCGCTATTGGCCATCGGACGATTGAGCTTTCATATAATCATCCCTCAAGAAAGATATCACCTTTTCCCTCGCCGAGGACGGCTTCTTGGAGCGAGCCGTTATTGTACATAGCACGCCTTGGACATAGTCTCAGCTTCTTTATATTTCTACAACACCCCGCTTATTGGATACAGGTGGTGGTGGTTTTTTGGATGCAGCGCGGTTTGATGGCAACAGCAAAAACGTCTTTTTTGTTAGGTTTTGCTGTTGCCCTTGGTGGATAGAGTCTTGTGAGCGAGAGGGTGAGGGATAGGAGGTTTGAGATAGTCAAATGGGAATTGATTGGATGCTGGATTCCTCGGTGCCAACTTGTTAAATGATGATTGTAGTCATGTCGTCTTCCCTCCTCGCAGCAGACCCCTCCAGCTCCGAATCTACACGTACTACACGCATTGCACTCGCAGCACCCCATACGAATGCAGCCTCGATAATACCGAGTTTCCCATCACGACTCACTGCCGCCCATATCCCTGCCGCCCCCAACTATGCAAACCCGCCAAGCAAATCCAAGCAAGGAACAAGCTCGTGTCCAAGAGCTGGGGAAAGTCAAATCGACAAAACGCACCAAGCGCGAACTATCTTCCCCCGGTTCATCTACCGGTTCGCTGGCGCACGTCTCCTCTCACAATACGGGTATGCATATACTCAGCTCATTCAGTCGGTAGGTTCATGACCAAACAATCTTCTATTTACCCGCATCGTGTTGTGTCGCATCGCATAGCATCGGATCGCATTGGATCGCAGTACGTATGTACACATGCATTCGCGACAGCGGAACCAGAAAACTAAGAAAGGTATTTGCGAAATGTGAAGCTGCTATGGACAGCGGTCTTGCGGTATATTGCTCGCCTGGAGCTTTGGGGGTTGAGGACGGGTATGTTGTGCTTGCTACGTGTGCATCCACGCTTCCACTTGCATGTATGCGCGCGCGTAGTAGCGGTGTCAATGCGAACACAAACTGCACTAAACTGCACTGCCGTGTCGCAGTATAACATAAAGTTGACATTTTGGGTTTGATTGCGTACAAAGCGGTGAGCCAATCCGTACTATATACGTTCAACTCCTATGCACAGGGATGGACCGAAAGGGTTGGCTTCGTCATGCATCGTGGGTGCATCGCTAGGGTGGATCCTAGATCTTCATCACTTGTGAGGAAGCAGAGTACCCCGTCGTCGTAAGCCTCATCAAACCAAAGATATGCTTCGTCGTTGTGGATTCGTCCATCTCGTCATGATCTTGCTGCCATCTCACTCGTAAATGAGATGCTGCGTCCAGGGACGCTCCAACCAGCTCCAACTCGATCACCCGTGTGATTCCAACCTGGTCGACCCTAATCACCTACCAAAAGCCTCGGTAATCAATTAGGAGGTTTGCACCCCACTCATCCTCTACTCTTTCTTCTCGCCACCTTGGACGGTGCACCTTCACCGCTCCTCTTATTATAGTCGTCGATTTCGCGCCTCACGGTTTCGCGATACGTCTTATTCTCTTCACTGCCTTCGATCAGGAGTTCGGGACAGTGGCCAGAGCGGCGAAGATGGCGCTTGAGATTTTCCCAGCGGCAATCAGGTTTGAATGTGCAGCCTGGGTGAATGCAACGGTAGGGACGGAGTGTCTGGTATTGCAAGTTAGCACTAATACACTGCGGGCGAGCCAGTCGGCGTACCTGATGAGTTCGCTCATGCTTGCTCAAGTTCGAGCTGTCAGCGCAAGAAAAGTCACAGAACCGACACTTGTGCGGTTTCTTGCCTTCGTGAAGGGCCGAAATATGAGTCTGCAATTGCGTGTATGTCGTCGTGGTGTAACCGCATTGCTTGCACTCGTACGGCCTGTCCCCTGTGTGAGTGCGCTCGTGGTTCGCTTTAGCTTGGTTCGTCGCAAAGGTCTTGTCGCAGCCATCAAAGTTGCAGGCATACGGACGGTGGCCAGCGTGTCCTAGCAAATGGCGAGATAGCTTCGAACGCTGCTTGAAATCTTTGTTAGCGGTCTCACACCCTTCCCACTGACAAAACGAGCGGTTGCAGTTGTCGACATGGGCAACTTTGATGTGTTTGTGGAGGGCTTCCGCATTGTCGAAGCGGGCGAGACAGAGTACACCCGGGTTGTGCTGCCATTTGCAAATACAAGATTGTTCGTCTGTACTTAACCCGATAGATCGGGTGGTGTGCAAGCCCGATATGCTAGACGGTAGCTCTGTCTGCAAGAGATCATTCTGAACAGCAGAGGCAAGAAGATCAAGCTTCGTACTGGGTTCCATCACTGTGGATTGGAAGGCGTTATAAGGGGGCGGATTTTGGATCATCCAGGAGTCGTCAACTCCAACCATCGACTCGTCCAATCTGTGGTTGGGACCGGTTGAGTTTGCAGGGGAAACGAGTGAAGGATAGTCCATCCCGAACCCAAAGTTGGTCAAATTGTTGGCCAGCGCGCTGCCTTGCGCAATGGACTTGTTGAATATATCGACGTATTCAGTCGGGGCTGTCGGGTCATCTCCACAAGCACGAGAGTCGCCGTGGCAGCAGGAATTGTCGATATGGCAATGCTCGGCCGGGATGTTCAGGAAGCAGGTTGTTGGGTCATACTTTTGGGTTGGTGCCGAGGACGGCTGCGTGCTAAATGTACTCTCCAAGGAAGTGTGGTAGGAAAGGGATGGTGTAGCGGCACTCGAGGCTTGTGTCGTGTCGTTACGGTGATCCCAAGTCCTGTGAGACTGTGAGTAGCACGGATACGACTCGTACGACGACAAGGTAGGATTAAAACCGTGGAGGCCCTCCTGAAAGTGGCATGGAGCATTATCATAGCAGTAGATGGTACCAGCGGCCGTCGGTCCAGAGTGGGCGAGGTGGCACTCATTGTTAGGCTCTCCCAAGGGACATGGCTCAACATGACACTTTGGGCAGAAGCAGGGCTCATTCATACCCGACTTCTTAGTGCATTCCGGGTCAATACACTCATCCAAACACGGCTGCTGATCACAATGCCCTCGCTGGACACAGTACTGCTGGTCGCAGTGTGCGTCGTCGCAGGTGTTCTGGCAGTGCGGGTCCCAGCAGGCCTCCTGATCGCACTGAGCCTCTGGGCAAGGCAGTGAGCAAGGCGGCGAGTTGCACGACGTCTCCTCGTTACAGTCTTGACAGAACTCCTCAAAGCAAATGTCGGGAAACTGCTGGTCGACCTCGAGGTTCGGGTTTGCATGGTCGTCAGTGGGGTTATGAAAGGCGCTCACATCAACAGCCGAAGCATGCCGCTTCTTTGGACGCACGTCAGACGCTTTGTTAATGAAACAGCCGGCATCCTCACAGACCCTGTATTCTTTGCTTGAGCCGAGACCCGCGGCTGTGGGCAGGGTATCTTGAAGGTCCGCACCACGCTTCTTCCCCGCGAGCGCTGTAGGCGGCGAGAACATGGAATGGGGCCAGAAGAAGTCGTCTTTGTCTTCGTCGCCGTAGGCCGAATCGTTGTCGTCAACTAGCAGAGGATAAGCCATGGTTCGGGATTCGAGTTGTCGAGGGCGTAGAGGACGTGCGTTGGGCGCAGATGTAAGAAATTGAGGTTGGAAGAAGTGGGCCATCATGGTACTCACATTTTGTATGGCGTCTGTATTCACGTCCACAACACAACACAGGCCGTAACTTCACACGCAGACTAGGATGGACACACTGTCTACAGATGTGAGAGACAGGCTTCACCTTGCAGAGAGACAGGTCGACGAGGGTTTGTCTTCATCCGAGTTGCTTTTCTTCTTTCCCAGCCGTTGTTGCCCTGTTTACTGCGAAGAGTGGTAGAGGGAGCGAGAACGGTACGCACGATGGAGCACAGCAAACGCTCACTCCTACCTTCTCATCTGAGAGATATACTCTCCGGTATGTAAATAACGTCGAAAGAGCTCGTGGGCGCAAAAGCCAGCGTTCGCGGGTGAAAGAGAGCAATCGCCCGCACCTGTGACGATGCCGTTCTTGTCCTTAGTCAGTCGTCAAATTCATCACCTCCCATTGGTTCAGTGTTTCACCACCCCAGAAACACGCCGCCTTCGTCCTCTGTCTCACAGACGTATCTCTGTCGTTCCTTTCGCTGCTAGCAAACATATCGTCTTTCCATGATGCTTGTATACAGCATCGCTCGCCATGCCTCCAATCCCATCGTCCATGAAACTAAGCGCTTGGCAGCTTTCAACGGCACACGGCAACCATCCAGCCTCCGTGCGCAGCCCCCCCCCCACTACTTACAGTGACTGAGTAGACACCTCCGCCGCTCGCCCGCTCGCCGTCTAACCCGACATCATCATTCCGTCTTCAACATATAATACACCACACCAATGGGCAACCTCTGTGGGAAGCAGTCAAAAGACGACAACTTCCAGGGTACTGGACGGACCTTGGGCTCAGCCCCAGCACCCACAACGAGAGCATCGATCCCGGCACACGTCGCAAACGATAATAGTAGTACGAAGAAGCCACCCAAAGTCGGAGGGCCGGCGCGCACAGTAGGAGGAAGTAGTGGCAGCGATGACCCAAGAGTGGCGGCCGCAGCGGCAGCAGAGGTTCGTGAATCTGGAGGCAAATGACCGTCATAACGTGGAGAGGAATAGAGCTGACGATGAATGCCAATAGGCTCGCGCGAACAAACCCGTCACAGGTGATCTAGCGAAAAAGCTGGAGGAGCAGAAGAAGCAGACCAGGAACCAGACACTGCAACAAGCCGCCGACGAGAACCGAGCGCAGCGGGAGGCAGATGCCGCCAACGATTTGCGAACCTACAATTAACGGGAATGATGCCACCTGGCCGTCACCTGCTATACGGTATCAAACGCTTGATACTTTTCCATATGCTCGATCCTTGGGGGGTTGTCGGTCATTTATACGCTGCTTTGGCGAGGAGTGCATGTTCTAGATTTGTATATGGTTGAGGAGTCAAGAGAGGGACATAAGGCACGATTTACTCTGTGCCATATGCGAGTTACCATGTCACTGAAGGAAGATACGGTTTGGCGCATTTGCGTGGGTAGGAGTTGGGTTTTGAAGCTTTATCATTGAAGAAGCTGGCGATCGGGAGCGTGGGCCTGATCTAGGGCGGAAGTTCTCATTTATCAACTTCCCCTTCATCGTCATTTCAAATCCGTCTCCTTCCAATGACTTACCTCACACTCTGATTCGTGATGTGGTAGCAATCACTGCCCGCCGTCCGCCTAGCAACCACCGTTCAATCAACACAACTAGATCCCCGGGCCCTCAAACACCCTTTTCTTCGCTCACAGCCACTAATACATCACCAACAACGTTCCCTCCTAGCCTGCAACCCCGCACAATCACAATCACGCAAATACCCATCACACCAACACCTCTCGTCCCGCACCTAACAACAACACCCGTGCCGCCCGTCCCACCTCTGCCGCCTACCAACGCCATCCAAAATGGGCAACACCCTCGCAAAACTCTGCCCCGCGGTCGAAACTAACGAAGACCCAAACCCCCGCAAAGTCACCATTGACCTCGCCGCGCGCCGCCCACAAACTGCGACCGTGCCGACCGCGAAGCAGAGCGAGGGGAGGACGTTAGCATCTGCGTCCGCGCCAGTACCTGTATCTACGACGACGAGTTTTGGTCTTGCGAGAGGGAGGGGCAAGAATGTGAGGGATGGGGATAGGCCGGCTAAGGAGGAGTTGGAGGATGTGAAAGCGGAGACGGAGACGCAGGGCAAGGTGAAGAATTTGGGCAAAGGCGAGGATGAGAACGGCGGGGTTGGGGCTGAGGCGGTGGTAGAGGTGGGGAAACCGAGGGAGATGGCTGCTAAGGCTGCAGAGGTACGTTGAACTCGCGCTGTAGAGTCTGTGTATAGTGTATATGCTGACCGTATGGCAGGCTCGCGCAGAGGCTCAGCCTCAGCAGAATGACGTGTTGGGGGCAAAACTTTAGGCACAGAAGGCGCAGACGGATGTGCAGGTTTTGCAACAGGTGACTTACGAGGGGCAGAGGGCGAGGGAGGTGGATGAGATGGGTGTGAGTAGGACGGGGAATTAGAATGGAAGAACATGTACGAGATGGGCGCACATCTATACGAACGCGCTGTATTTAATCGAGTTGAAGCCGTGGTCAGCTTCATCAGTTGGTCGACATGGTTCTGTCACGGTTTGAGGAGTAGTACGATGTGATATGAAGAGAAAGTGCCAATGTCTATGTTAACAACAAAGGAAATGAGCTTCTCATATATAACTCTCTCTACTCCCTACGATCCTGCATGTGCGCCCTCTGCGCTAGCCTCAAATCTGCAACCTCCTCATCCGGCACCACGCCTTGACCCTTCTCCCTCTCCGCCTCCGCCTCCGACTGCTCCACAACCGTATCGACTTCCTTTCTATGCTTCCTAACACTACCCGTGAACAACGCGTACAAGTAGGGCACGCTCATCACCATTCCATTCTTTCCCTCTCTCTTTACACTTCCGTCATCTGCTAGTTTCCTAGGCGTCCCAATCCAAATATTTCCCAAGAAGGCCGCGGCCACGATACTGAGAGCCATAAACGGAAGGATGGAAATGAAAGCCCACATAACGGCGTCGGACGCAGCACGACGCACGGCTTCCTGTTGTGCTGGCGGGAGGTTATCCAGGGCGTTGAGATTACTAGGACCAGTGGAAGAAGAGGGATCCAGACCATTAGATCGAGCGAGGGAGACGAGCGCTTGCGAGTACTTATTGCTAAAAACCGAGCCCATCATCGAGATACCAATAGTCTCACCCAGGGGGAGAGTAAAGCTCAGTACACTCTGAACAGCAGCGATGCGTTTTGGCCAGATCCCAGCTGCATGAAGAACGATAGGCATGAACCTGAGTCCCGTCCCCGCACCCGCAACCGCGAGAAAAACATTGACGAGCGTTTTCTGCCGCGAAGAGATCGCCCATGTTAAAAGGCTGAGACCGACGGTTTCGATAATGGATCCCCAAAAAAGAGGGTGAAAGGTTTGCTTAGGCCATACGTTGCACAGAAACATTGCGCCGTAGACACCGACGCCGAGGCCAGGGGTGTAGTAGAGGAGCTGGATACCGGACTTGGAGGACGAGTAGCCCTCTGCGAGTTGCCAATAGTACGAAACGAAGTAGAAAGCGGAAACGAGCGACATCCCGGCAGCAAAGTTGATCGCCATAAGCAAAGATGTATCCTTCTTTCTGAAGATGGTCGAGGGGATCATAGGCACCTGGTTCGAGAAGATCCTGTTCATGAGACGTCCTGGGCCGAGGAGATATTCGTTGAGGAAGAATAGGATAAAAAGCACGCCACCGACCACGAAGGGGACAACGACGGCAACCGAATCCCAGGAGTATGCTGTTCCGCCCCATTGCACGGCCAAGATGATGAGTCCGACACCGAAGACAAAAGTTGTCATCCCGACCCAATCGATATTGCCAAGTCCACTTATGTATCCCGTTCGGCGTGAGTCGCTGGCTTTGAGAGATGCATGGCCCTCGACGAGATCTTTGCGCATAAGGAAGAAGATCAAAAGGTGGGAGGTGACGGCGATAGGGATCGGGACGACGAAGCAGTAGCGCCAATTGGCAGCTGTTAGGTACCCGCCGATGACTGGGCCTACAGCATAGCTATTTACCAAAGTTAGCTTAGTTCTTTATGTGTCGACTCAACTAAAGGGTAGCTCACCTGACACCATTGATCAATGAGAAGACAGTATTGTTAATGGAGTTATCAGCCAGACTGACGCCATCGGAGAGAATGATACGCGTCAGATTCATGATTCCAGCAGCACCCAAGCCCTGAATTGCCCTTCCGAAGAGAAGCATCGTCCAGGTCTGAGCAGCTGCACAAAGAACGCTGCCGACCAGAATCCAGAACGTCTGGAACTGGAGCGCAAAGTGGCGACCGTAGATGTCAGCGAGCTGGCCGGATGCCGGAACGAATGTCGTAAATGTGAGAGTGTAGGCTGCTACAATCCAATTGAAGGATCCACTCAAGTGATCTAACATTGTCAGCTTGTACTCGTGAAAGCGACAAGGACAGCTATACTAAAGTGTGATGAGATCTGAGGGATCGCAGGAGCCACAATGGTGACATCGATTGATGCGAGGAAGTTCGGTAGTAATAAGCCGATGATGAGCTTCCATCGATGCTTCGTCGACTGCCTTTGCTCTTGTTTCACCCTACGGTGCTCCTCTTGGGTTTCCGCCGATACGGGATTGACGAAGTGTGTATTGCTTGCATTGCGTCCGGCTAACGTCTCTTGCCGTTCGCACTTCGAAGGGTCAATGTCGGGAATCAGGTGGCTGTCATCTGAGGTAGCTAGAGTTTGCTCGCTCTCCTTGCTTTCTCTGAACTTGCGTCGGATGTATTTGAACAGCATGTAAGCCATGTTGAATTGAGCAAAGATTTATGACTGAAAAAAAAAGAAAAGATACGATAGATGTGATAGATATTGCCTGAAGAACACTCAGACTGTACAACGGCAACTCTTCTCAAGGACTGCGAGCAGCATCTTATACCCTACCTTTGTTCAAACCTACCGTTACCTATTTGGGACAGCTCAGCGTGAAGGAGGCTGAGGAGTAGATCCACAGCTTTCAAGGCTAACAGACGCAAGATCCTACACACGATCGATTGAGAGATGATCGATTACCGTAGGGGCGGTGACTAGTTTAGTAAAACCAAGATACGACCATATTCTGCTCAAAGCTCTGTTTCAACCATGTAGCATTACGTCGGCATACGTCACTATATGCTGAGACCATGTTGAAAAAAGGATGTTGGCTTGAAAATGGTCGCATCTTCATTTTCGCCCCATGTTAACGAATTGAATTTGCGCGCTACGGTAAGCGAGGGAAATGAGGATCGGCGAAAGAAGTGCACGGTCCAGCTTCCGCTCAGCATACCCAAATAAGTTTAGTGGAGAGATTTATATGTGCCTCACAGCGGCAAAGGGCGACCATCTTGTCCACTTGGATAGCCGTAGATGACGTGTGGCTTTGGAGGCCAGCTCCAGTCGCAAAAATCGCATGAAATAAAGGTGATAGTCATCATACCTTCTTACCAGACGATGAAGTAGATATGGAGAGATAGGCACTGGACATCATCGACCCTCATCCTCCCAAGCGGCCACGCTGAATCGGAGTCACCTTCATGTAGTGGGAATCTTCGACACTTCCAAATCATCCCCAGTAGCTTGTCCTGAGAGACTTGTTACCACCTCTTGAGCACTATCGTATTTCCCAGTCCAACAACCAGTAATAGTCGGGCCGCATCCAAACTCAACCACATCTGGAAACTCCCCTCGAGTGAAGCGGGCGGTTATTTCGTCGTCTGGCAAGCCAGCGTATGACTCACGGCCAGCTATGATGAAATACATAACGGAACCCAATGCGAAAAGGTCTGACTTTGTATTTGGTGTAGAGAGGGGATCTCTTGGAAGAAAGAAGGGCGTGCTTTCCATAGCCTTTCCATCTAGTTCGCCAAACAGGGATCCAGCAAAGTCGCAGAGTCGAAGGTTAAGCTCGCCATCGAGAAGAAAGTTGTTAGGGTGAATGTCGCAGTGGATGACGCCTTTTGAGTGGATAAACGCAATGCTCTCTGCTGCTTGATATACCCATTTCTCCCGTTGCTGAATGGAAATGGTTGTAGAGTCCATTTTAGAAAAGTAGCGGCGAACATCGCCGTTGACCTCAAATTGGAGCCGAAGGCCATATTCGTGACGACCGAAGTACCTGACGAGTCTTTTGTGGCTTCCCAACGCTGTAAGGATGTGATGCTCGATGTCCAGGCCCTTCATCGCCCAGGGATCGTCTCTATCCCAAACAAATTTGAGAATCGTTCCATCGGGGAGTAAGCCCAGGTGTGCTGTGTTGCCGCCAGACAGTACTTCTGATACCCCAGGAGGTTGCCATGGCTCAAGGTATCTCACTCTTGACTGTGGACAAGATGGATCGACATGAAACTTCCCGTCCATCGGCACAGGCGTCCCATCCGAGAAAGTGGCCATTTTATAGCAAGGCAAGACAACAATGTGTCGACTATTGAACCTTGTGATGATTGGTTCGAAGTAATTAGGCGGCTGCCAAGAACGATAGGTGCCTGATCATCGATGAGCTCATAGTCGCACCTCTCAACATTATTTCTTCACTCCAATTCTTCGAGCGAGAAATACAATGAAGCCGATAATAGCAGTACCAGCAATTGCGGCGCTTGTGTATCGGGCATGGTCCCGCAAATCTCTCACACCGCTCGGCATTTTTACCGCCTTTGTCACCGCCATTGTGCACGCTATCCATCCATGGAGCGTCTGCTTCACACTCCTAGCTGTCTTCTTCTTGTGTGGCATAGCTGTGACCAAGGTAAGCCTTCTTTATAGATTAGCATTACGGTAACAAGTCTAATAGTAAAAAGGTGAAACATGACATCAAAGCGAAGCTCACGCAGTCCGCAACTGGAGCATCCGGCGGCGAAGGACCTCGAAACCACATTCAAGTACTCGCGAACTCGTTGGCAGCTTCCGTGCTGATTCTCCTCTATACATGGCAACTCAAGAATGATGGAACATACTTCAAGGAAGATTTGTGCTGGTCGCGGGGTAACGATGTGTTGGTTGTGGGTATTGTGGCCAACTACGCAGCAGTAGCTGCCGATACTTTCTCCTCAGAGCTCGGTATTCTCGCAAAATCAAAGCCCCGTCTTGTCACGGCCCCATGGCGCGTCGTTCCACCTGGTACCAACGGAGGAGTCACATTGACGGGTCTTGGTGCGGGCTTGCTGGGAGCGTTCATCATCGCGGCTACGTCAACACTACTTTTGCCGTTCTGTAAGGAATGGAGTCTGCGGGAGAAGATCGCTTATACGCAGGGTATAACCATCGCTGGACTTTTTGGGTCGCTGCTAGACTCATATCTGGGCGCGCTCCTACAAGCAAGCGTGATCGACGTGCACTCGGGGAAGGTCGTGGAGGGAGATGGTGGCAGGAAGGTTTTGATCCATTCCCATCCGCTGCGCTACAAGCCAACGGCAGATTTGCGGAGCAAATTGAGCAGCCATGAAGACGGGAAGGGTGCGATTGGCAAATCTTCGGCCGTAGATGATTTAGTCAAGGCTTCCCAGGCTATGCAGAAGGCTGGGGCAAGCGGAGTTGCAGTGGCTGATGGCCAGCATGAGAGTAGGAAAGTTGCGGTTGGCCATGACATTCTTGACAATAATGCAGTCAACTTACTCATGGCCACTATGGTGAGCATTGGGAGCATGGTTGTCGCGGCCTTCCTATGGGATGTACCACTGAGCAGCGTTGTGTCCGTTTAGAATAGAGAACGAAGATCTTTTGACCACACTCAACTTTTAGCAAAACGCCCATCTTACCGTTTTCATCCAGCTCTGTTCTTTCCGGGTCTTTAAAGGTATTGTAAACCTTGAGTCGCATGTGGTCCGCTCACATAAGCTCGCCAATCAGCGCCAACGCTAGCCCGCGCGTCACCAGCAGCCTAGCTAGCCCAGAGCTCCGACAACAGCTCCACCACCATCTCCATCCCACGAGAGTACCTCCATCTGATTCAACATAAAGTTCCAGATCTCTGAAAGATCCCGGCGACCCTTTACTTTCCACCAAGCAATACACACTCTCCCCATCATGGTAAGCTATTCTACTACCTTTATAAGACTATCATCACAGTCTTCCGCATTCAAAATCCCCATGCTCATAACAAGCAGTCTCTCCGTTTCGTACCCCAAAAAGCCCACCCCACACATCTCTCCCCGGAGACCTCAGCGCCGTCCGCGCCCGGCGTCCACGACACTCTACGTTCGCGCCTCGCCGAAACCTCCACACCCGCCACCGTAAGGTCATCAAGCAAGACACCCAAACTCCAATCTGCACATCCGTTAGAGACCCGTCTCGTACAATGGCGCGAGACGCAAGACCGCATGAAGATGGAGATGCTGAGGCGTCAGTTTGGTATCGCAGAGCCAATTCGGAGGGGCATGGAGATCAAGATTGCGGCGGCAGGTGAGTGGAGGCCGGCTGTCTTGGGTGGATCGAGCGGTGTTCACAAGGACATTCTTGAGGGACGGGATTGTGAGATTGGGTGGGAGGATGTGTTTGTTGGTAAGTCACAATGGGAATGAGAGGAGACAATGTCGACGTTGGGAACCATGGAGCTGACAATGATGCAGGCAACGAGCTCCGCGAAGTGCCCAACTTCCATACCGAGATGGAGACGAAGCTGAAGATGAACTGGTGAAGGAACTACAGATTGCGGAGCTTGAGCCGAGACAACGACTATGCCGGAATGCTGGGTAGATGGGGTTTCCGAGCAGACGTCGAAGTGTATCACCACTAAGCATATTTTGCATAATGAGGAGCAATGGCATAGAGATAAAGTTACGGACAAGCAACAATGAAATCTATGGACATTCTCGACATACGTGCTCTCAAGGCCTGGACGGTCTGGGCTATGTAGGATGGCGACGGTGTAAACCATGGGACTGTGGAAGACTTATGACGCGGTATCACCATGGTACATGTAGCTGCCATATCGCACGTGTGACCCTTTGCAACCTTGGTACTGTTCTGAACCAATTTGATATACGTTCAGCACCAATCTCTACCCGCGTTATGCATGCAGTGTCCAGGCTAGAGGTGCGGCTCACCAATCAGCTCTACTGGTGGCTGCAGGGGCTGATCTCTTACCAAACCTGGCTCATGTGTTGCTGGAGAGAGAGTCTCTTTGAAGCAGAAGTCAATGCATTCGCAGGTCTGTTCAAGGGGTTTATTCGCAGGGACCTCAACAGGGGTCATAATAGCGATTTTTCCAGAGTCGTGTGGCGACGTTTTGGAGAGTCCTTGGTGCTGTGGCGTCCTCGGGTGGTTCTTCCCGGTGTGGAGATCGAGCAGCCACGACCCGACAGTCCCGACGCATGGCCTGGCCCTGTCCGTGCTTCCTACTTTGTTCGCGCTCGACCAACACCATCTCACATTGCCCCTGTTCTCCCACATGTGCACATGGGCACGACGCAATTGCCGTAGCCTTTCCCACCCGCTCGTATACATTCCGAGCAGTATCACTCAATTCCCTCGCTCCACACCCTCGCTTGCCCCGCCACGAACGATACCTCGCCGCCGGCGCAATCAGTAACCGAGATGGCGACTGAACAGCCATCAGCGGGAACTCCACAACAGGGCTCCACAGGTTCACGGCCGACGAGTACGGGGCAAGATGCACGATCAGCGAGTCCTGTAGAAATGAAGACGTTGTCGTCTTCAGAACCAGTGGCAAACACTGCTGCACCGCCTGCAGAGACGTCAGACGCCTCCCCATTGCGCACTTCAAAGCCGCAGACCGAAGACGCACAACACACGGCAACTACTGAATCTACTGGATTCGCCTCCACCTCCTCACAATCCACTCCTCCTGTCGATTTGGCCAAAACCGAGACCGAAGCGAATGGCGCCTCGACCGACACACCGGCCTCGATTCCAGACAATGTCAACGGGCCGGTGGTGATCATTACGCTGTTACTCACGACAGGCGCACGGCACCCTTATAAGATTGACGAAAAGTATCTCAAGAAACGCGGTGTCAATGTTGAGGGAATGGACCCGTACAACATCAGCGTGTACACATTGAAGGAGCTCATCTGGCGAGATTGGCGGGGAGGTCAGTGCATTTACTCTCATACTGTCTGCGCAATAGCCAGCTATTCGCCTTCCACACTCATGGTCGGAATATGGTCTGCGTCAGGAAATAGGCCTTGACAACGATTCGCATGATATATCGTCGAGATCGAACTAACACTTCATGCAGAGTGGGAACCACGACCGACCACTCCCGCTTCAATACGACTGATACACTTCGGCCGCATGTTGGAGGACAAGGTGCAACTGAAAGGTAAGTCTAGCTTTCTTCCGCGGCCTTGGTATTGGTTGAGCTACTGCTCAGCGCATACCATCAGACGATCACTCACTATTCTCAACTACATTTTCTAGCGTCTATGGGGCCGAGCTAATGCCTTGGATAGAATGCCGTTTTCAGAAGGAAGCCCCCAACGTCGTTCATATGACAGTCAAACCCCAAGAGGTCGTCGATGAGGAGGACGCCAAGGGAGGCAAAGGCGGAAATCGACGCGATGGAGACGAAGAAGCTACTGCAGGATGCCGTTGCATCATCCTATGAGAAAAAAGTCGCGGGTTTACTGACGTAGCCCGCGTCTAGTTACGCCTTTTGCGATGGATCTCTGAAAGTTGACGTTAAGGCAACACCAATCTTATCAACCCCTGCTCAGGCCGACACATTGTCTGGGCTTAGGTGGATCTCGACATATCCTTCTCGAGGACGGCAGAGCCGGAAGTCCACACCTTATCGCGTTCATTCTTCGGCTCCCGAGCAATCTCTACAGGCATCACAATGGCTTGTGCCTCTTTCTTTCTTTTCCGGCTTCCACCACTCCAGCAATTAGCATTCAGGCGTTGGCGTTAATATCATTATGACAGCTTGGACGGGCGTTGTTGTTTGCACTGGACAAAGGTCCTTGGCTGTACAGTTGGTGTTGATTTAGGGATGGCGCTACAGGATTTTCTAGAGATCTTGAAGTCAATATAGCTCTTATTGGAATCGTATAGTGTTCTGCCATTTGACCTTCTCGCATCCCATCTCTAGAAGTTTTGCACCGCGATTAGTTTCTCAAAGTGATGACGAGACGATCTTGCCAAGGCATTGGATGGCAACGTCATTCCAGAGCTACAAGCGAAGCGACCCAACCTCACTTCAAGCTCGCACACAGACCATAGATAGACGCGGACTTTGACTGCTCATTTACAGTTATACAACGCCACGATGGTGCTTCAAGATGTAGAATCTCCCCCAGACAGCTTCTCCGACAATCCGTATCCTTCCGAGAACGATGCATACACAAGTCCATCCTCCGGTTCGGGCAGCTTCGATGCAAGCTCACTCCCACGCCCGATTCCCATCGTCGGCCCGCTATTAGGCTTCTCAGCGGGAAGTATTCGCTTCAAAACCGAATCGACCATCAAATTCGCTGAGCTCCGGCTCAAGCGCCCATTGTCATATGAAGAGTCGCACGCGCTCGCGGAACACCTCTACCGCCTCGAATCGAAGAAGTCATACTACACCGCCCTCGGGGCAAGCTTGGGAACATGGCGATGGTACAAGACGATGGATACAAACCGATTTCCGCTGTACCAGCCGAAAGACATCGATCCGAACAAGTTCATGTGGATCAAGGGACCGATGGCTGGGTATGCACGGCACAGCTTCAGGCTAATGCTATACGTATTTGCAGTTGGTGAGCTCGGGAAGCTTCTTGGACAAATTTCTGCTCAGCCAGTCGCGGCGTATGATACGGCCCATGACCCACGGTTGGAACGCTTTTCGGCGGATCTGAAGGGCGCGGTGGAGCAATCTAGGGCACAAGGTGCGGGTGGCATCAAAGAGCAGTTGAATCAGCATGGCGAGGCAGCGAGAGAGGCAGCTAAAGCGGTCTCTGGCCAGGCACCTCGCAGGCCGTTCAATACACCGAGACCTGCATCGTCGGACGATGATATGTCGCCGACAGCTGGCAACGAGCCATGGTCTACATCAGACAGCGCTTGGGGAGACTCGTCTTTCTCATCCGATGCTACGCAGAATACATCACCTAGACAGCAACCGCGTCAACCTCAACAATCATGGGGCAAGAGACCCCCGCCACAGCAGAACGACGACGATACATCGCCAACAGGGGGCCTTTTCCAAGATGAAATCCAAAGTTCATCGAAACCTGGAGAGTCCTCTTGGGATCGTTTGCGCCGTGGGGCCGGCCCAAATACCCAGCAGCGACTTCCGTCAGGCAAACCCCCGCATAAGGAACAGCGCGATGGGTCTACTTTAGGCGACGGCTTCACGTTTTCAGAGTCAGACGATGAGCGTCGAAAGGCGCAGGAGAGGGCCCAGAGAGAGTTTGACACGAGGATTGAGCGGGAAAGGCAGGGTAGGGATTTCAATGAAGAGGGGAAGAGATGGTAGAAAGGGCATGTGATTTTGCGGTTTGGACAGCTACCATATAGTGCGTCCATGTAAGATTGTTTATGTGAAATTCGCTTGGTCTGTATTGTCTGCTCTCTCCGAATCACAGTGCGCTGATATTTCATAGTGCCAGACGTTTATTGATGTGCATTACTGCCATCGCATCTGTACTGTAGTCATTGTGCCAGCGTGTTTTCACTAACAGGTTGATACACAAACTACATTTATAACAGCATGTTTTCTTTTCGTCACTTCCCACGTTACTTTCTATGTTTTCCCGTTCGTATTCTATATTATCTCTTCTTCTGTCAATTCGTAACTTCTTCCCCCCAATGTTGACCTACTAGCTCAACCTTTGGTATCAGACTACAGCCCTACCTCCCTCTAGTGTTGAGTCCGACAGATGACAATCCTGTCACCATCTTACAATTGGGAAACGGTGCCTCGAATGGAACAGTGCAAAGCGTGGTTGACACTAAGACGTTCCACTATTCGGGGAACCTCAGTACACACCGAGCGACCAGGCACCCACACCTTATCACGTCAAATGCCCCCATCGCACTGGACAATCGCAGACTACGTCATTCGCGGCCCTCAGATAGGTCGTTCACAGCCCTCAGATAGGTCCACAGGTCGTTCACGGCGCCGCGAATGATGAGAGCCCCACTTTTCTTGCTATATTGTCTGTGCGCGCTCCCAGGCTCTCACTCTCACCTCTCACCTCTCACCTCTCACCTCTCACCGATTGCCAACTATAAAAACCTCTCTCGCCCGCCTGCTCGACTCTTCCTTCTCTTCTCCCACCAAACTAACTTCCTTCTAGGCGCTCTGCTCTGCTCTACGACTCGACGACCTTGCCCGGCGGTGACTTTGTGCATAATATAGAAGTAAACTAAGACAAGCCAACAGTTCACATCGTCCTCATTGGAGACTTGCATCGGCATCGACATCGCCATGTTCAGAAACTTCGATGACATGCCGACTGACCCCGTCGACCCTTCGGGCCCCATGATGACGAATGCCATGTCGCCAGCCTTCCTCGACATGCTCGGCTTGCAGACAGAGACGACTCCACTGCCAGGCCCTCTCGTCATGGAGACGGAGACGGAGCCGACAGTTCAGCTGCCATGCCCTCTGGCCGTGCAGGCAGAGACGACTCCACCGGCAAGCCCTCTCGCCATGGAGACAGAAATGATTCCGCTGCCAGCCCCTTTCGCCATGCAGATTCCACTGCCAGGTCGCTTCGCCATGTTCAACGACGCGACTCCGCCGCGACGCCGAGTCAACCTCGAGATGCGCGATTATCGAGTACGACTGCTTCTTCCCGAGCTGAGAACCCGCATTCACGCTGAGATCGCCCGTCACGCTTTCAGGCTGGGAGACTGGGATCCGGATATGACGGACAATGAGGTCATGCAGATGATGCCTTATTTCGACGCCGAGGACTTCGAAGAGTCTCCCTGGACCTCTGTTATCGACTCGCTGCGTGACTTCGGCATCGATACCGACAAGATCGAGGAGCAGGTCTGGGATGCCGTTACCGAAGGCTTAGTCTCCGGGCATATAGACGCATGGGCGCATTCACACGACGGAACCGCACTTACCCCCTATGAAGTCAGCGAGATTGTGGTTGTGCTGCGCCGATTGAAGAGCAACGCACCCTTCTATATGATGCCGAAGAACCGTCTTTCGTTGAAGGCTCAAGTGCGAATTCGCAAGTGTTACTTTTGCCCGCCGCTCCCTCTCCCCGCGGGCTTTGACCCTTCAGTCGATCTGCCACCCCCTCGCCTCGCAAAGTCTGGCTCTTCGAAGTCGGCCCCGAAAATCGATGAAGTCGTGGCCCCCGCTCCAACATTCCACAGGTTCGAAGATCTTCCCGATAATGTTCTGTTGATAATCTATGGCATGATCCTCTACACTGGCCAACCGATACGCCCCCACCTCTGCGTCAAGAGCGAGAAGGACGGCAAGCAAATCAAGTTTCACGATGATGCTCAAGAGAATGACCACAACAGCATCTCCAAGCTCCTAGGCATTACTCAGACGTCGAAGGAGGTCCGTGGAGAGAGCCTCGAGGCCTTTTACGGCGTCAACACGTTCGCTACCGTCGCCGACACTCCGACTTACTTCAACCATCTCGCTCACTTGGGTCGTTTCCACCTGATTCGTAATGTGTGCTTTCCTATCACATTCAAGCGCGACGATGCCCCTTTCACCCTTGCACTTCTGCGCCAGGTGCTCGAAGAGCAGAAGAGCTTCGAGGAATCGCACATTGCGGCCGAGCAGGCTGCGGTTGAGGAGACTGCCGTTGCGGAGACTGACGGCGAGGAGACTGTCGTGGAGCAAGAGTCCGGGCAAAATAACGAGCTGGAGGGAAAGCAGGAGACGTCCCAAGCAAGCAGACAAACCTTCGACTACAACCGCGATCCCAAAAAATTCCACACAGGAAACCGCGATGTCTTAACACAGCATCCAGATTACACTGCCGGCGGCCTGCCTTGGATCAACACCTTCCTCGTCCTCCAGAAGCTCACTTCCGAATTCACGTCCAACGATGCCAACGCCGAATACTCCCACAAACTGGTGGTCCACGTGCCCTCCAAGGACGTCTTCTTCGAAAACGAATGCCTTGCGCATTTCCCAGGTGTCTGCGAGGGTCTCGGTATCCAAGTAAAATGGGTTGAAGGCGCCGACCCTCGTGCAATGGCTCAATGGGGTGTCGTCTGCTTCTGGCACCAGAAGTTTCAGAAGAAGAACTTTGACAGCAATGTACCCGATGCCATCAACACGGAAAAGATCCTCAAGAAGACCAAGCAGATGTATCCCGACGCCCAGGATGATGCACTCGAGCGACATTCGTTCTACCGCCGCGATTGCTCTCAGAGCGGGGCCATCACCTGGTTCACGGTCACCAAGCAGTAGAAGGTTTTCGATCGCGAAGGATGTGATGGGAACTGATACGGTGTTTTTATCTTTCTTCCCGTGGCGCTCAATACGCTATCGTAGTGTATTGGCTGCCGGTCTCTTGGAATGAGCTTGTGTCTCTGACCTGAGTACGGGACGGGGTTTTGTCTATGCGTTTTTTTCTTTCCTTATGTTTTCCATCCATGACGGATCCAGGCTTCCCTTTGTTCATGGCAATTCGGCCTTTTCTCTCTCTCACGGCGATGGTGGTGCGAAGTCGTGGCGAGAGCGGTGTCGGGCTTGGATATTCATCCTGGGGCTTGAATAAGACTCAGCTTGCATATCGAGCTCATGGAAAGCACCATAAAAAAATGCACCCAGCATACTTTATCACGGAATGTATCATTTAATCGCAAAAGTAGAAAACAATCACAAAAAAAGTTGAAAAAATAACGGGCTTGTTCAGATTCGTCACACGATTGAAACAATTCGCCGCACACCAAAAAACTTCAGCTCATATTTGCCCACATCCAACGAAGCCCTTTTGACCTCTTCCTACTCCTACGTAAAAGAGCAGGCCTAGCTTTACAATTCTATATTTTGTTAAAGTTAAAGGAAAGTGATTAACGTGTTAGTTATTGTAGGTGGTCTTTGGTGAGAGAGTAGCATTGGGAGCTAATACATAAATGTTCCTCGCCCACAAACTCAGAATAAGTATAAAGCGAAACAAACATAACATTTCATTTAGCAAGATTCTAACCCTCAATCTCTTGTCTTTAGGCGTGGACCTCTTATCGCCAGCGAAAGGGTTTTGCTCCACCTTGAAGAGGGTCACGTGCTTTCTCGACACGGGTCTGAGCGGCTGTGCGTGGGATCATATTCTTTTGCAAGCCTCTCGGTTTTGTTTGTGTAGTCCGAGTTGTCAGGAAGGGAGGAACTGGGGGCGGAGCTCTGGTGGCAGTGGTTGCGGTAGAAGGACTGGTCCTGAGAGGTGGGACCTGGTTCCGTGGAGTGCTGAGTCCTGCTCCATCGAAGTGCTTGACGATCATCTGTGCTGCAGAAGCACGTTCTTCTGGGTCGATAACTGCCATTTCCCGAATCCCAGAAACCGAACCCACGTTTAAGGCCGCAAACAAAACGGCTTGCGTAACCTCCACAGGAGACTTAAACCGATTGGACCCCTGACGAAACCCTCCTGCGTCCAACATCAATAGCATCGTGACGAAGAGTGACCAAACGTCGACTTTATGTGTCTGAAACCCTCGCTGATACATCTCGGGGGGCATGTAAAGCCGGCTACCGGCAAATGTAGTGGCTTCAGCAATACGGTTGCAGAGTCCAAAATCTCCTAGCTGGAACTGATATTGACCGCCCGGCTGCGATACGTAGAGAATGTTCTCTGGCTTCACATCTCGATGAACGATGCCCTTCCATGCAATGCAGTCAAGCGCCTGTAGCATTTGCGGGAAGACGGAGTTCGCAACGGTAGATGCATCGACTCCGCTCTCGACCAATGATTGCAAGGTCCCTTCTTTCAGGCCCATAAATATCTCCACCGTCGGTTCGTCCCAGCCTTGTGACGCAATATAATCGACGATGTGTGGCTAGCAAAGATATCAGTTTCACGTGTGTAAGTGGTTGAAGAAGACTTGCTTACGTGGCTTATGTTAGAAAGAGTCTCGACTTCGCGCTTTAAAGCATAATACAATGATCGTCTCCAGTCTTCCATCCCCGATGCCTTCGTAGGCCGTTCCAGTATCTTAACGGCCATGACCTTCCCTGAGTCCACGTTGATGGCTTTGTATACGGTTCCAAACTGCCCGGATCCAAGCTTAGACCCCACTGTCACATACCTTGTCAGCAGCCGCCGCTGCCCTGGCGTGTGGGTTCTGGTCTCCCGTCGAGATGGCAGGTCGGTTGGCGCCTCGTCCACAGTTCGAGAGAGGCGTGGGTTCTCCACTCGACCGCAGGGTAGGGCGTCGTAATCCTTAATAGCCTGCGCCGTTTGTGTAGGATCTTGATACCATTCCAATTCGAATTGAACGAGGTCACGCCGCTCACCACCCATTCCGATTATTGTGTTGAGGTCCTTCTGCACGAGGACTTTACGCTGGTCGCGTTCACGCTCGAACGGCGTGGCATTTTCACCAAAGACCTGAGTCGAGCCAGCGAACGACCTGTCGTAAAGCATAATGACGCCGGTATCGAAATCAATTTCGAATGAGCATTGGACCCTTGAGATGCCAGTTCCTCCCAGTTCGGAGCGCCGCCAGCAGCGACGAATGCAGCTGGTAGGGGAGCGCGAGGCCTCAAAACCACGCAGACAATTCGAAGCTCAGGTAGAAGAAGAGAGGAGGCGGATGTGGTATGCAGATCCGAGTAGGAATTGGAGAGAGTTACGTCTTGCAGATTTGTATGTCTTTAGGGAAGAGGCCGAGGAAACCATCAAGAAGCGCTGGGTCGAGCAAGGCATCTGGAACGACAAGTGGACTAAGTTCACTATTGGGCGGTGGAAGCACGAAGAACCGCTCGAGCTTGAGCCGGAATCAGAGGGAGACTCGGAAGCAGGGCCCTCCCGTCCCGTTTTTTCCTTTTTCCCAAAGCCGCAGCCGAAACCGAGGCAGCCGAAGGGCGATGACGAGAAGCGACGAATTGCGGAGCGGCGAGTCGTACGAGAGCGCCAACGCGAGGCCTCTCGTCCATACCATCAGTTCGTCTATCAGATATCGAAAGAGCGCGAAAGAATTCAAGAATCCGCGGATGGAGAAGGCGCTGATACTACCGACATCAATACGAGGGCGTACGAGAATGTCAAGGACACCTGGACCAAGCGAGGGATTTGGAAAAAAAAAGATGGGGTATATTGCCTGGAATGTCGTGGAAGCATGAAGAGCCTCTTGAGGACGAAGCCGCCGATGGTCTTGCCCATCACGCAAATCCGGTTGAGAACGGCAGCCATGAAGTGGAAGAAGCTTCTATCAGAAATATTTTTGGACGTCCTGTCACAAATCTTTCGGAAAGCGGTATATCGCCTGCCAAGTCGTCGAAGCATGAAGAGCCTCTTGAGGACGAAACCGCCGACGGTCTTGCCCCTCACGCAAATCCGGTTGAGAACGGTAGCCATGAAGTGGACGAAGCTCCTCTCATAAATATTTTTTCTGGACGTCCTGTCACAAGTCTTTTGGAGGGCGGTATCTTTATTAGAAACCCTCCTGTCGAATCAAATCATGGCCAGGCGTCTGGTGTCATGAATACGTCTCAACAAGGACCACCTTCAGACATTGATTCAGCCGGATTAGAGAATGGCGACGCTCAGAATCCTCCCTCCGCACCGAATTCACCTGGCCCTAGAACGGGAAAACGGGTTCCTCGTCCTGTGATAGGACAGGCGTTGCGGCCAAGCAGGAGAAAGCAGTCTAAAAAAGATGAACAACCGCAGCCAGTAGCAAGTGCATCTCTTGGCCCAGTCCATCCATCAAAGGTATCAAAAGCTGCTGGAAAGAGAAAGCCCGTGCGTCAACGGCGACTGAATATCTCACAAGAGATATCCCCTGGTGGCTTGCCATTGCCTTCAGCTATGGATGCAGCAGAACCGCAGCCCCCTCCAGACCACGTAACTCCGCGCAGAAGCAAACGGGTACAGCGACGTGTCCTTAGCACAGCTAAGGATCCGGCCAGGACGGCTTCTACGGACCCCTCGAAACGTGCAGTCCAATCAAAACCGGAGCGGAAGATTGCAAGCAATCGGACGACCAGGAGCCCTGCGAAACCTCAGGGCGTATCGAAGAGACAACCTGCGAAGACTACACGGGGAAGGGTAGGGGGGAAATGAACAGTTACAAACCCAACGGAGCCTTCTATACTGAATGTGCCCTCTTGTCTTTCATGAAGCTCTTTGCCTAGCGTTGCGATAGAGAAATTTATTGAGTATCAGCTTCCACAATCGAGCACGCCTTTCCTACTATCGCTCATTCGTGATGATGGGCAGCCTTAGCCGGTGGCAGATATAGCTCGAATGGTCGTTTTGGGATCTTCCGCCGGGGAGATTTGGTGGTTTGCTTAGAGGTTGAAAGACTAATAGGGGAAGTCATTAGGTGTAAATGTAAAGCCTTCATCCATGCAGAAACGCCCAAGGTAAAATGCAGAAAACTGGGCTGTGCCGGACACCGTTTGGCGAACTGACAAAATTTTCGGAACGAAATTGCTCTCTCGTCCAAATGCAAAGCTCGTTGCTATCAATGCAGCGCTATTCAAGTGACAGAGATCGTCTCCTGCAAGGAAGTGTTCAGTAGCAAGAGCTGCAAGACCTTTCTCGTCTTCGGCCAGAACCTCATCGGCAGGTTATTCGTTCCTCGTCTACAGCTTGAAGCAGGTGGTCTAGTCACCCTCCGCCATGCTGAAGTTATGGAAGACGACGAGCTCAGAGTACGCCCTCTTCGATCGGCGAAGGCGACGGACGCCATCATCTGTTCTGGAGAACCGATCATCAACCAGTCGCCCACTTTTACTTTGCACGGGTTCCGCCACGCTCAAATCGACGGATAGGCAGGAGAGCTTTTGACTGCTGACATTCAAGCTCAAGTCATACACACTGTCATGACGCGTCGGGGTTTCTTCAAGTGCTCGGATGCCTCGGTCAACCAGCTACACCAGAATGTAGTGTGGTAAACACGAGGCAACTTCCTATCACTCCCGACGGACCGCCCTCAGCGCAACGAGCGGCTAGGATGTACGTGAACTCCGGGATACAACGTGCGCCGAAGTCTTTACGTGGCTTCAAGATTTCGCATCTTCCTGTCTAATAGTCAAGGAGAAACACACTGACACTCCTTTGGATGAGCTTTGCTAACTTTGTGCCCCTTACTCAGGGATCAGGGTCTTCAAGCCTTTACAACTACGGCGAACTTTCTGTACAACACTATGGGGATCCTGGAAAGCTGGCTCTAAGATCTTTCCACCGAACAGCTGGAGAAAGGCAAACGCGGTGTTCCTCCACCCATCGTTTCAGTGCCATACATGCCTCATTGGCCTGGCTCAGGTTGTATGGGACGGTGTCACAGTTGTATGCGGACATGGCTTGAAATCGGCATTGATAGGGCTCCGGATGGACTTTGGAACCCAGACCCGTTGCGGCTGTCCGACTGGCTGGAGCTCCAAGGTGCAGGAGACAATGCGACGGGAAGCTGAGCTCGAGAAGGAGGAATACATCAAGTATGAGAAAATGATGTATGACCTCGATAATAGTCTCGACAGTGTGGTTTTGAGCCTCAATGATGGTCAAAAAATGCAATGGAATTATACGAGGCCATTAAGAAGACTGCCGCTCAGGAGCTTGCTATCAACAAGGATAGAGATCTGGCGGTTATGGTGAGGAAGCTAGAGTTGCGCAACATCCTGACGAAGGATAAAGAAGAGGCTATTGACACCCTTTTCGCGGTCGCACAGAAGACGGATCTTCTTGACATTGACGCTAGCGACGGCTACCTACACAAGTATGAACGGGATATGCCAGACTCCAAATGGGCCTCGAGTACCTTAGCTAATAGGTAACAGATAACTGCTGCTGTAGGTAAATAACTAGGCTTCGAAGCCGCCACCATCTGCTCGCGGAGCATAGTGGTAACCACTGAAGTTAGAGTCACGTGCAAACCTCATCCCCAGCGAACCAATAAGGGCCTAACGATCATCTAAGAAGTGTGTTTATCAGAGAGGGTGGCAAAAAACGTGACTCCTACTCCACCGGTGCGCATGAGTACACAGAGTCGTGGCCGAGGTTAATTTGACTACGCCAGGGCCGCTGATCTTCGGGCTGGTCGCGTACCTCAAAAACGAGGATCATCCTGTTAACCCTTGACAAATCGCGAAGTGCCTCGCGAACACGATCATTCCCGCATGGGTGGCTGTCGTGTTCGACAAGCCCGATCTCGACAAGCGTGCTTCCAAGGGGTTCAAGGCGAACATCATGGATTTCAAACTGCTTGTCCCAGTGCACATGGAGAGTAGCTTTGAAACCATGCTGCGGGCTGATATTGCTGATGTTTCAAAGCGGCTCAAGCTGCTAACGGAAACCCCCCATTGCAAAAAAACCTGTAAATGAGCACCCTAGAGAAAAGAAAGCTGCAAGTACGCAGCTTAGCATGGAGGATAACAGGGAAGGAACGGAGAAGCATGGAGAAACGGGCACCGGTAAGGAGGTAGACAAATCAATTTTTCATAGTGATATCGTCCGGCTGTCATCTCTATGCCGTGATGGGTCGTATCAATCAATCAATCATGTGAGTATCCTAACTTGGTCTTCCTCGTTCTAAACAGCTATCTAATGTCAGTGCAGGTGTTGTATTGCCTGTGTTAAATTCCATAACTTTGTTGTTTTTCGAGATACCATGGTGCCCTTCACGACATCCCTGCACCCTAAGCTAATTTTTAGTGCACGTGCCACACATCGCGTATCCCATGTGGCATGCGACTTGAAAGAAAGGGGATCCTCAACCCATACACATCCGACTGACATACAGTCACAATGGCTTTAAGACGAAGATCAATTGACAATTTTATTGAACATGCAGAGTCGCCTTCTGTCGACGGTGACTACACTCCCAGCGAAATGAGTGTCGGCAGCCCTATGCTTCCACCGAGAGCTCGACCACTTCCAGCGATCGGACAGGGCTTCCTCATGCTGGCACAGCCAGCTTCACGCAGCATACCGGCTGCACAGGGCTCAATGGCTTACAGCACCACAAAAACTGCACATGGAGCAATTGGTAGCGCACGAGCTGCACAGGGAAGCATAGCTTCGAGCAGCATAAAAGCAGTAGTCAAGCAGTTCATCAGCTGCATCGATGAGCCATGCACTGCCAAACAGCACGGGTGCTACCCAGGGTAGGCTTGGAATATTGAAGCCCGTTAACGTGCACAAAGTCCACCAGAAATCTGATTCAGACAATGACCGGTCATCCGACGTAGATTCCGAAAGCCTTGACGTTGGCAACGTCTTGATCTATCGTGGCAAGCGAGCAACACACAGGAATGCTCAAGCCAAGATGAAGCGATATGCGGAAGGTTTGCTGGAATCGTCCGACGTGTCTGACTTTGACTATGACGAAGACGAAGAGGAAGAACTCGATGCTGATCATGATTTAGAATTCGCTCCCTACGAAACCCAGATGGAGGCGGAAGCTGGGCACTCTTTTACGCAGCAAGAACTCGATATACCTGACTGTGAGGATATCGGACCACTTCCTGAGAACTATGCTGCATATCGAACCGAGCTTGAGACGTGTGTCGAGCAAATCGAGCAAGACGGCTTGGATCCAACGATCAAAATGGCCATGGAAGTAGAAGCAGCGTCGGAATCTAAACTTGGTAAGGAGTATGCTGCACGACCGCCGCTTTGGAAGGAAATGTCGTACCTCACTTTATGTACTCTTCCTCCTGGCGTGCTCCAAGAGCTCACGTTCGGCAATCTCGTTCAGGCAGTCGAGTCGAATAGAGAACTAGCCGAAACTCTCGAAAAAATACAAGACCCGCGCAGCACATCATCCCACAATCTACGTACGGGTGTTGACAAAAAGGAGCGGCGAGTCCATGCCAGTAAAAGACGCTCTACGGCTTTGCAAGTGGCTGCGAAGATATGCATCTGAAGATGCCGATATCGTTAAGCACGAGCAGTGTCAGTACGCGTTCTAGCGTATAGATCGCGAGTTCATGAAACGCTGGACACGTGAAGCTACAGATGCCGGTCTACGACGACACCTTCAGACTACAGCTGAAGATCATTCCGACGATCGGGTCAAGGTTATCTTTACCTTTTGTGAGCAGCTAGAGCAACGCTGCAGAGACATGGAAGATGAGAACGCGGTGTTGAAACCGCCTCTGCAGTACACTGGCTATGCGGGACGAGCAGATGTGCGCCAGCGCCAGCATGAAGCATGCGGTTCTTCTTCTAACTGGCTGGCTTCAGTGGTACAGGCAATTTGCAACCTCCTATGGGGACGCGGCTTCTATCTAATGCGCTTTTTCGTCGTCTGTCCTCTAAGTGAAGAGGCACAAGGGCCAGTCGCTGAGATGTTGCTGACGCGAGTGCCTGGCTCATACTACAATGCAGGAGGCGGCTTTTGCATTGACGTTGCTGGAAAGAGTATGGAGAGCATCCATTTCAATAAGCTGACGCGCGGTAAGCGGGAGGAGCGTTGGAACGATCTCGCTGACTGGGTTGAGAGCGAGACTTCCATTATTTCTAACTGGGAGCTGCACAGTGCAGAGAGGCTCAGAGTGCGGCAGACAATTGAAGATCGCGAACTTGGCCAGACGTGGAAAGATGACGAAAATTGGCAGAATGACGAGGCACGGGCTGGCATAGAGATGGCAGAGCGCCTTTACGAAGAGGCTTGTAAGGAATATCCCAAGTTTTCTGGAGTGTAGTCAATACTGAATATATTTACGTTGCCATTTCATAGTCTTGAGTTTTGCGATCCCTTCCTCCAGTTCGGCGTGCACCTAACCTCACTTGTTCCCCCGTTCCCTCATTCTATTCCACATTGAAATACTATCAAAAAGTATTTCCACATACTTCGACGCTAGTATGTGACAGTCATTCTAAAATCCTCACGGAGGCAACGATGACAGTCCAGGCCGG
Source organism: Byssothecium circinans (assembly GCA_010015675.1). Lineage (NCBI taxonomy): Eukaryota > Fungi > Ascomycota > Dothideomycetes > Pleosporales > Massarinaceae > Byssothecium > Byssothecium circinans. The sequence goes on along the minus strand of ML976992.1, from coordinate 337,506 downwards.
TGCTAGCCTCCCTTCACATCAATTTCGTCCCCGCCTCGACACAAAAATCGCTGCTCCATGGAATTGGCCGAGTTTCTGCTTCTCCAAGTTAACCTTTCAGCAGTTCTTCTTCGTCTATAAGCTCGTCTCCCTGGCATATCAAGTCCAGAAGGAGCTGGCGCCGTGCGGCCTGTGGCAGCTTCAGCCTCATGGTTGTTGGCTCGACGGCAGGTGGGTCCAGTAGTAACTGAGGCTGTTATGCAATGTGACCAGGAGTAGATACCTACATTTTGGAGGCGGACTTCCAGAAGTTCACTGCATACTGAATGCACATTGAATCCTATGAGTGGTTAACAGCTCCGTTGCGTTGTAAGGCGCAGATAGCATGTACTATTGTGTCGTGGCAGTCCTGTTTGGCGTTTAGATGCTGTATGCTTCCGAGCGGCGATGCAGGAGTCTGATGGTAGTGTGGTAGGTGAGCGTTTGAGACAACTCTGCTTTTACCTGGAGCCATTTCATAAGCCTGTTATCCAGATTTCGACTCAGCTAGGTTCCATTCGGGTCCTGTTGTATAGTTATCTATATATTAGACGTGGCATTTCAAAGATAATGCAGAAGGTTTGTTGGACTTTTCTCTAGAATTGTAGGATTATTTCGTCCGGTTCTATTTCTGATTCAAGTAGTGTATGGACTACATGAATTGAAGCAAAGAACTACGTCGAAAGAGCACTGCCTTTGGATGGCTCATTGCGTCAAAATCTTGTCTACGAGCTAAACTCCAAGAATCGTAGCTCAACCATTGACAGATCGTGACATCTGTAGACGCCGCACTGCTTTTGTCCATATGCTGCATCCAAGACGAGCCGTAAACTAGATCATCAGACAAAGTGGAAAGACATTGTTGTGTTGATGTGCTAAAAGCAACGCTCTTGTAAAACTAAAGCCGCAGCGCAGGAGGCATTAGAAGGTGCAAGAAAACATGTTGTATTCAGATATAGCTAAGAAGATCTAGGCCGCCTAGGCGGCATCCATCGCGATTACGGCAACACCCAAGTTGCGAGATCCTGCCATCCTGCGCCTTCTCGCAACTCCTCGTCGAGTGGCAACCATGCCACCGTCAGCTCGCCGTCTAGCTCGATCAGCTTTCCACAGGGCCGTTGCGCGTCGAAGCAATGATCACATGCGATATTTGCGTTGTTTAAGGAACATTTACCCCTGTTGTGGGCCACAACCCGACAGCCCAGACAGTACTCGCCGTCTGTGTGGCTGTCTCTGACCAGACGAGAGAATTCCTTCCAGAACTTGTCGCCCCTAGTCCAGGTTTTCTGCTGATACTGCAACGCACTCCGCGCTGCGGGACCGAGCTGGTTGAGGCTCTCCCAATCATCGTTAGTACTGTTGCGTACCACTGCTGGCAGTACTCCCAGCTTCTTCAACTTTTTGCCCGATCCAGGAGGGCGGCCTCTCCTGCGAGCTGGGGTGACAAGTTCCTCATCATCTGGCATTTCAAAGTCCTGAGGTTCGGCTTCACGCCAACGGGCAGCTTCACCTGCAAGCCGCTGAGCTTCTGCAGCTTCATCTTCATTCAGTTTAGATTCTGCAGCTTCGACTTCACGTCCACGGGCAGCTTCACCTGCAAGCCGCTGGGCTTGTACAGCTTCGTATCCTCTCCGTTGGAATGCTGCAGCTTCGGCCTCACGCTGACGGGTGACTTCATCTTCAAGACGTTGAATTTCTTCAACTTCCGCTTCACGCTGCCGAGCAGCTTCATAGGCACGACGCCGAGCTTCTACTTCAATCTGGCGGGTATCGGCATTAGAATCGGGGGTTCTTTTTGCAGCGTTGAGCTGCTCAAACCTTTTTACCAACTCCGCAAATCCGTCCTGCAGGAATGCTTGTAGTTGAGCGTCGTGCTGCTTCGGCAGCTCATAAAACGCCGGACACTGGCCCAGCGGAATATCTAGACGCAGAAAGAGTCTCTCGATCGGACCCCGGTAGAGCCGTGAGATGTACTTCTTCCCGTAATTGCCCAGGATGGATGCGTTCTGCCTTGCCTTGTCAAAGTCGGATTCTAGATCTGTGACTGGATTGAGGCCAAAGTACTCGCATCCCTCGACAAGGACGTGGTTGATCAGGCGCATGTCCGCCGTGGCTCGATAGATCCTCATCTCGAGAGCCTCACGCTCCTGTAAATCCGCAGCTTCTTGCTGCTCATACTGGTGGTGAGCACCGTTTGAAGCATCCATCATCGTCTGATGAGAAGCGTTGAGACTGTCGATTTCCACCTGGTAAGCAGCATCTAGTTCCTTGGTGATGCGCTCACGCTCCACTGCCACGGCAGCAATAAGCCTATCCTGATGGTCAGCACTAAGTTCATCAATAACACGCTTACGCTCTGCTGCCTTTGCAACAGCTAGTTCGTCCCTACGTTTAGCTTTGAGCTCGTTAGTAGCACGTTGCTCTGCTGCTTTTGCAGCGTCGAGTTGGTCTTTATGCTTAGCTTTGAGCTCATTGGTATTACGTTGGTCTGCTGCCTTTGCAGCATTAAGTTCGTCCCTGTGCTTAGCTTTAAGCTCGTCAGTAACGCGCTTACCCTCTGCTGCCTTTGCAGCATCAAGTTCTGCCTTATGGGATGCCGCAAGGAGGGTAATATGCTGGCCCTTGATGAAGTTGGTTCGCTGGTCGACGAGCTTCTCAATCTCTGCAGAAGGCATGTGCTTCGTCGCATTGGCGACTTGCTGCTCAAGCTCTTCAGACGAGTAACGATTTCTTCCAGTTCTCTACTGCAGCTCCAGCTGCGTTTCGAGTTCAGTGATGCGGTCTAGCACATGTTAGACTAGAATAGGTAGACGGAAGGGAACCATACCCTCTAAGATCTCGCGGGATATCCGAACACGTTCTGCTATCTGAATGGAGATGGGACTGATAGTGTCGCGAGCGGTGTCATTATCTGCATTGGCCTGTCGGTGCATTGCGACACGCCACGGTCTGTATATGTGTCTTAGGCGCGCTGTCGTTCTATCAAGATGGGACATGACGGCGCCGTGTAGTGGTGGTGCACTTGTGGTGATGTGAAAGAAGTTATGTGAGAGATGGCGATGAGTCCTAAGGAAAGGAAGGCGCGAACGAGCAACCTCTTGGCACGGTCGACCCAACCAATGGCTTGAACATATTTTACTGTCTACCTACTGCAACGACAAGTATCCAAAAGCTCTTTTCATAAGTTCTAAAGTGATCCAACACTCGTATTCAAGCTTCGATATTACTCTATTGCTCTGTTTCAGCAGGCACACTCCTTCGTTTCCCGCATTCCAGGTCAGCGCAACGAATCTCAATTTTAGGATCGATATCAAGATTTTATTGTACAGTCAAAGATTATGCGTCATACACTCAGCATCTCGAAAGCTGGGGGACATTAATCTAAGCAACAAATCTAGCTATTGGAAGTCGCCATCTCAAGTCCATTATGCTACAGACGAGTGGCCCAAGGTCCAGGACGAATGGTAGGAATTTTGTATGAGCACCCAGATACACAGTGCACCGAGCTCTGATACTTTGGTCTTTATTCGAGGCGCACTGACACCCCCTTGGATGAGCTTTGCTACCTTCGTCCCCCTCCTTAGTCTGGAACAACCAACCCCTCATTCCCCATTTATTTTCCCCAACAAGCACGTTGGTATCACTTTGTGTACTGACCTTCTGCCAACTTCAAATCTTATATTAAGATCTTCATCTCTCTATCCCACGCTCCCAAAAACCCTCTCCAACAAAACCCCCGCAAACTTCTCCGCCCCAGGACTCCCCACACACCTATCCAACCGATTCCCCCGTCTCGAATCCCTCCAACCACCCGCATCCCCCACAACCTCGTGATCTAGACTACCTTCCCGTTCCTGAACATCCCTCCCCCTTCTATCAACAATACAAGCACCCCTGGTCCACTGCCCCGACGTCTCGACCCTAATATCCTCGCCCTCGGTGAACGTCCACTTCGCGGCCTCGGAAGGCGAGAAGGTGCTCATACAATACCATATGGTGAGCGGGTCGTGGAGCTGCAGGCCGATGGTGTCGGGGTTTGTGGAAGGGTCGATGGAGAGGATTTTTTGGAAGGTGGAGGTGAGGAAGAGGGAGGCCCATTCGGCAAGGGGGGAGGATTTGAGGTGGGATATGTGGGTTGTGAAGAGGGTACGGGGGAGGAGGTGTTGTTCTGTTATGTCTGTGTTTTGTCAGGTCTGATCTCGTTTGCTTAATTGATCAAGGAGGAAAGAGAGAAGAGAAGGGATGTATGCATACCCAGCGGGAATAGCTTCACCTTTAGCCTTCTCTGTAAAGCTTTTGGATAGGCAGGCAATTGGCCTTTTCCTCCGGATAGGCTCGGAGGCATAGTCGTCTTTGGGTTCGGACTCGTCAATGCGTATACGCGTGCAGCTGCCACGCTGTCGGCATAAGTGTTGAATTCGGCACCGGGAGTCATCTGATTTCGTTCATTTAGCTCTCTGCGTAGTGGCGTATCGGGTTGCTTGATCAGATGGAAAGGAGGTACAGGAATCGAGGAGGTGGTGAGTGAGTAGATCGATGCGAGATTCGGTGGCTATCAGGCCTCAGACACCAACGTTCTCACGCATCCACTTCGTAGGGGAGGAGAAAGGGTAAGACTCACATTACCCGGTGCATCCACGGCACCGCCCATAACAACAACCTCCCTGACTCTTAGAAATGTCTCGGGGTCCTTTGCCGCCGCAATCGCCAAGTTCGTCAGTGGTCCAATCGCCACAACCGTAATCGTCCCCTCCTCATTCTCCCTCAAAATCTGCAACATTTCTTCATGCGCCGGTTTGAGCGACGGCGTGAAGAGAGAATGGGAGTCTTCAACTTTCTGGAGCTCTGCCGTCTCTTCGGCGCAGAGATTCTCAGGTGCAGGGAGGAAGAGAGATTTCCAAGTTTCCGAGGGACTGAGATGTGGATGCTATAGTTGTGTTAGTGGGGCTTTGGATAGAATGGAGGACGAGGATTCTGTACGCTGGTGTGAATGCCTCCGAGACCATCGATGCCATCTACGACATGTCAGTTCCTGGTTTTTCAATTGGACAATTGACTAATGAGCTTACGGAAGAAGTCTGCGACCATCATCTGCTCCGCAAGCGGTTCCTCAGCTCCAACAGCAACTGCACATCATTAGTGGGCTCCCCCACTCCTTCCCAGCCTTGTAACATACCAATAGGTTTTCTAGCCATCAACGTCTCAAATCCCTCCGGCCTCCCATTCTCTTTCCGCCACGCCCGCTCCTTCTCAATATAATAAAACAGCGTGACGATATTCCTCAGACAGCTATTTGCAAACCAATCAGCCTCTCAATCTCAATATAAGAAGATGATGGGAAAGCATCGGATTGTCTGGCAAGAGTGGGCGAGGACAAGTTCGAGATCGCAGCGAGAGAGAGTTACTTGTGTACATCCACATTCCCAAACGTGATACTCAGCATTAAGATCTCCAGTTCTTCAGGCTTCGCTGAAAACGCAAGGAGCATGGCAAGTACATCGTCTACACCCTGATTACCCGTCAGCAAATGTATCAATCCTGAGTGTTGTTTCTCTCACCGGATCTGTATCGATGATGATGCGATTTGGAGCCATGTTGAAAGGATGCTCGTTGAAATGTTAAAATGTATAACTTATCCCAGTCTATGCAAATGCAGTGTTTATTGAACGGTGGAGGGGAAAGCGAGCTTCGGTAAAGTTTATAACGTATTGATTAGATAAGAGCTCACGCTGCAGGGTTCATGCTGCATGGCAACCCGAAAAGAACATGGATCTGTTCATGACGTCTTGGAGTCCAGCGATGGAAGTTCCGCAAATGTGTCCATCGTCACAGCAAATGCGTCCAGCTCAAGTATTGTCACACGAAATGAAATGGTTCAAATGCAATTGTTAATAACGCCATTCTTTGACAGCCGAATAATAGTCTACAAAAATAGCCGTGGCCACGGCGGACTCCCTGCTAAGCTTTCCCTCTGTTTTGTCCCACCTTCGTTCTAGACTGCTCCTGGTTCATCGCGCCGATCGAGGGGCACCAACTGCCCGCATCGTTCGTATCGAGGATGGATATATTCAGATATCGCATTTCGTTTCAATCGTCCCCGTTCTGGTATCAAAAAACGTAATGTGAATGAAGTGCCTAGTAGACCTTCTTCTTCTCGTCGACGGAAAACTGGCCCGGTCCCATGTTGACCAGCAAAAGGAGACCGCCACTGCAGATTGAGTTAGTGGAAAAGCTTCGAGGTATGAAGCAATGAAACTTACACAATGGAAAGGATCTGGAAGAAGTCGTACTTCGCAAAGTCCTTGTGTGGGTGATGCTCATGCAGCGTCCAAAAGTTGTTGACAATGATGTTGAAGACGCTGAGAATAAGCACCAACATGATGGCGCTGAACTTGGCCTTGAAACCGATCACCACCATCACGCAAGCCACAAAGCCCAAAAGGCTGACCACGATCCTGGAGAAAGTCCAGTCACCACGGAAAACAAAGCCGACAAAGAGGAAGATGAGCAGCACGCGACCAGCAAGCTGGAAGTACATCTTGCGGTCCTTCTCGTCGAGCTGGGGGAGCCCGGCGGGCGCGAACCTCTTTCGCACCCACGAATCCGAAAGCACCATCAAAAGTCCGCCCATGACGGAGAGATTGCGGAGGAAGAAGTTCAGGTCAAAGACGAGACCATATCCGATTCCTTGTAGAACAACTACGCCAATGAGGCCGAAGACGCCGTAGTCGGAGTGTTTGCGGGCAATGATCATGACGGAGCAGGAAACCATGGCGATGACGTTGATAATCAGGAACAGGTGCGTGAGGCCGCTGGGAACTGGATCGTTCGTTAGCACTGCTTGCTCGCGCTTGTATCGGACTGAATCGGGTGTGCGTACTCTTTCGGTAGTCGTGTAGATATGTGAGCTGGTCGCTCCATTGTGTTATTATACGCAGCGCGTCTTCAATGAAGGTAACGACGATCAGGAAGCGTCCAATTGCGGGGATGTAACTATTCAGCGCGTTAGCAGCCGTCTTCCCCCTGTCCAGTTCCTCCTCGCCGCCTGGAGCCTCCGCCGTACTCAGGGTACACTCACGGCTTCACAGGGTCAGACATCGTGTCGAGCCAGTCCTCAATCTTGTTCGTCTGTTCCCGGATCTGGTCGAGGGGGCTCGGGTCGTTCGTATTGCCGTCGTTGCGTCCAGCATTGCCGAATTGGCTCTGGTTACCCAGGTGGTAACCCGCGGTGCCGCGTATTTGCGCCATGTTGTCGTGGTCTGTAGAAAGGAAAGCGAACAGTGAAGAGGTTGAGGCGTTGTGTGGGATCTCCGGGAGTTTTAGTGTTTCTGAAGGACAGATCTCGCGAACGTAACGGACCGCACTAGCCTGAACGGTAAGCCTGCGCCATGACCCTACAACATGGAATTTACTCACCTCTGATTCAACGTCAAGAATTTTATGGCTAGCCTATGCTTCCCTTACAGGGCCGCGTCTTTACAATGTCGCTATGTTGAGCTTCTCGAAATATCTTGTGCGACCCGCGTCTGAGCCCTCCTGTTGAAGCCAGATAAGATATTCAATACGTCGCTTTGTTTCTTTGCTTTATAGCTCAACACAAGGCACTACGGAACATAAAAAGTCGGACTGTTAGTCCAGCACCTTACCGGACATTTCAATCCCGATACCGTAGAGACACATCCACACGTACACTACCGGTCTTCTACCTGTGCTGTGCGTCTGCTAGTGAGGCATGCTTATTGAGTGTGGCTGCGCATCTCACGCCACATCAAAAGCCCGACCAACAGGAAGAATAACGCATAGTGACCCTCTTCAACTTTCACCGACTTCACATCCAAGATGAATGTCACATGGGTATACGAATTGTCCTCATTGAAGCTATAAAGATAGAGACGCAGGTGAAACAAAGAAAAATGATGGTGTCCAAGCTGCTCATGCCATTCCGAACACCACTCTTGCTTTTGGAGGATAGGATCCAGGCTTTCAAGAGCACTCCACGCTCTTAGAATGGATTTAACTGTTGTACATTCCAACTCCAAGCAGCACAGATGGTATGATGATCTAAATGACAATTTAGACGTCTAAATCGTCTTCCGATCAGTCGGTAGCCAGAGTTGGTAGCGTACAAATTGGAGACCGAGACGCCAGAAATGACCGCCAAATTTCAGTAACCGTACAATGAAGGAGCAACATCTCAGACATCAGTCTCTTTTGAAAGTGCCTCAAGATTCGCATAAGTACTGTGTCTTATACAACAGGCCAGTCTGAGTCCCTTGGGTCGGAAACCTCGGGAAGGCGCTCAGATAGAACGTCGAAGCGAGAGGCGGGCTTGGCGTTCTCCACCTTCTTGGCCGGCGTTGGCTTGACAGGTACTGGCTTGACGGCAGGGGCGGGCTCCTGCTGGGCGCCAGAGTCGCTGCCCTCCTCCGCAATCTCCTTTTTGCCCTTCTTACGGCCCTTGGGGACAGTGGTCCAGGCACTGTCCTCCATAGCCATCCTCAGCTGATCCTCCTCCGAAGGAAGGTTGGTATAGTTGGTGGAGTTGGGAGTGGGAGCCGTGCCATTGGTGGCGGCTTCGCTGGAGCTGGCGGTGGAGACATTGTCGATCGTGTCTAGAAGCTGTCCACCAGCGGGGCCCTGGACGGCGGGGGCCGTAGTACGGTTGTTCCAGGCGTTGGAAGCTGGGACCTGAGCGCCGTGGAGGCCGTTGCGAGCAGCCTCTCCGCGGGCCTCTCGAGCGGTACGACGCTGCTGCTCGAGCAGTGTCTTGCGCTCCTCTTCAGCGGCCTCGCGAGCCGCCTTCGCCTCCTCGTTCTTCTTCTTATTCTGGCGCTGCTTCTTTGTCTCCGTCTGGGGCTCCGAGCGCTGCTGCTGCGGCTTCGCGGGGCGAGTCGGCTTCTCGGAGGCGTTGATCTTCAAGACCGACTTCGCGGCCTGGGGCTCGAGCATGTCCGAGACATCACGGCCACTCGGAGCCTTGTTGCCGTTGACGGGAGACGTGACCGGGGAGAGGTCGTCGTCGGCGTCAGCGCCCGAGGTGGCGGAGAGGGAGGCCTCGATCTTGTTGCCAACCTCTTTGACCGCAGTCTTGACCGACTTGCGCGGAGCCTTTGGCTTGTTGGCCTTTGCGGCGGGTTTTGTCTTGGTTTCGTCATCACTCCACACCGGGGCTTTGGCGTTCGCAGCTCGCTGAAGTGGGCGACCCCGCTGTTGACCATCCTTCTTCTTGGGAAGGACATAGTACCACACCAATGGTGCAAAGATGCCCAAGAAGATGGCCCAGTTCAAAAGGATACTCATGACTGTGGATGGGTATTGCTTCTCGCTGGCTATATAGTTGTGGTCTTGATGTGATGTGTGCGTCGATGGCTCGATTGCGTCGATGGATGAGGAGAACGGTGCTCAGAGAGCTCAGCCGAAGGGTCCGGCCTGTTCAAGGGCTTTGCGTGCGTCTCAAGTCTGGTGAGGATGTTGAGAGTTGCCCAAGTAAGGGACCTCAGGGTGAGGGCCGACGCGCTTGACCGATGGCTACAAATGGAATCGTTTGTTGAGGTAAGAGCGTCCGATCGGTGTTTCGTCCACGTCAGGTGTCACTGCGAGGCGAAGGGCGTGATGGCTGAGCTGAGCGGACGTTGCGAGGTTGAGGACAGCTTGAGGTAAGAGCTCGCTTCGGGAGACCGCTCTCCGACGGACGACGGACGGGAAGGTGCAGCCGCGGTGTGAAAGTCAAGCTTTTAGCGAACTTGCACGTGGGAGTTGAATTGACACAAGGAGAGGGGATACAAGTTGAAGAGGAAGAAGGAGAGTGAAGGTGGTGCGAAGAACGATTGAGCGTTGAGCATTGCGGAGTCCTGAGTAAAGCTACCTAAGTACTTCCGCTTTCCCCGATGCAGTTTAGCGCAGGCCAGGGGTGGATCCTCGTCAGCCAAATGTTGACAGGTGAAAGGCGAAATCGATCAAAGAACCAAATATATCGTCCCAGTTTCCTATCTTGCGGCCATGCGACCCTTTTCAGGCTCTCAGCGCCCTCGATAGCTGTACGTTGGTACTGCGGGGATGGGATGCACCGAACGGGTGTCCAAAAGGCCACCTTGCGGTTCGAAGCTTGAGCTTACGTATATGATATATCCGCGGACGCAACCCTGCCGTGCCTCTATCCGCAACGGGAATACGTCGTGTATTTTATGTGTATCCACTCCTCCCACATGCAGGTGCCATTGAAGTTCAACCTCACACGGTGTATTGCCACAGAAATGCTGCAGTCAGGCGAAGCTTAAAGTATGGATGGAACTTCCATCGATCTATCATCGCGTGCGAGACCAATCACCTCATGTGCCCTGACCAGACGAACATCACATAGCTACGTACGACGTTAACGTCACGCCATCCATCTGGAGCAGGCCCAATGTAAGCTCCACAGGAAATGCTGCTTTTTAGTTTGTCTCTGTCAAACAGCTTCAGCAATGCTCAACAACTTTGACGTATACCGTAATCAGTCGTACGACTACATTGCACCGTCGCATCGGGTCGCTCACACTAAGTTCATATCAAACCCAAACAAAGGCCAGAAAGTATTATCAAGGCCAGTTTTCATTATCATTGATACACGTACATACATATACACTAATGCATCGTCGCTCTACGCGAGAAAATATCCCAAGCATACTAACAAGCCAACCAGATCCATATTGACAAAAACTATTCCCACCGAGACACCAAAGCATACATCCATCACCCATGAAGACTCCAAAACCTTTGGCCCCACCACCGTTGCCAACTTGACTGTGAAATCGCAATACCCACCCCAGATCAACAACTCCTCTTAGCAGCTCTCCCCTCAACGCCTTCTTCTACCTTCCTCTTCGCCCCATTCGACCCTTCACTACCAAAGCTGGAGCTCCGACTCATGGGAGGCGTCGCTATTGAAGACTGCTGTTGTCCATGTACAGGGAACCCGAGCCCACTTCCCGGAGCGTTCACTCCCGCCGTTCGATTCGCATTCATCTGGTTCTGCTGAGCAGCAAGAGCTTGACTCCGCTGCTGCGCAATCTGTATGTGCCGTGCAATGTCGCCGAGTCCAGGTCCAACTATATTCCGATCTCCGATGACCGTGGCGCCACAGTTGAGAGTGATATTGACCTTGGGGAAGTTCTTCAGAGCCCTTCGCTCGGGCCTAGCTTGAGGTGGCGGTGCTGTTGTTTGTGATTGCTGGCCCTGTTCATCCGACTGTCGCGGGCTCGATGGTGGTGGTTGTGGTTGTGGTAGCGGTGCTCCATGCAGCAGTCCGGCAATCAAGATCGCCATCTTTGCAGTATCCATCTGCGCGATACTAATAATGTTCCCGTGACCTCTTATCTGCGTCGAAGCATTGATATTGATCTCTGGCAGGTCATCCTCCTCATTCTCCTTGCCTTCTTCCTGTTCAGCATCATACGGACAGTTCATATTCGGAATTGGCGAGTTGGGATCAACAACCATGTGATATGCAGGTGGCGGTGGCATCTGAGAAGACGCGTCTGTGCTTGTTGTATTTGAAGACCTCTGCTCTTGTTGGAATGACTGGAGAATTGTTTGCAGTTTTGCGTCGCACAAGGCTGGATTCTGGGACGGATCCATCGATCTTGTATCTGGTCTTTTATAGGCAGATATGTAGATGATGTAAGTTGTGGTGTGCTGTGGTGTGGTGCAAGTGTCTCGATATCCGGGGCCTTGGGTGATCGATGAGCTGGGTAGGGGCGCGTGTGGCGTGATGCTAGGGTGAGGAACTTCAACGTGAAGCAGATCGTGTGAGTGGAACCAGGTAAGCGGAGGAGACCGACGATGAGATAATTGCCGACTTGGGAAGGGTTGATTACTGTCGGTAGATGCCTCGGTAGGTGTGGAGGTTTGAAATGGTCAATGCCTTTGCTGTTCGCTACGATCGATGGATACGTTGACCTCTCTCGCTTCCAGCAACGCGGGCACTCGAGGTACCAGCAAGCACTTCCTTTTAAGCATCAGCACACGTCCCAGTGAGAGTTTACCCCACAAACATAAGCATACCTTTGCAATATTCTCAGTAGTTCTCAGCTCAAACGACAGGTTGAAATCAGGTCGACACAGTAGATTGCAGTCTCCAAGATAGAGTGAGAAAGTACTTTGCACCTCTGGGTACGAAAGGACGCCATATATATCACAGCTCCCCTATTGACAGTTTCTGAAACCCGCACACAATAGCAAGCCCTCATGCGCAACACCGGCTATTGTACACAATCATCACAATAGTAACTTCTTAACCGCTTCGGGCAATGTACCCACACCTCAGCACACTGCAGGCAACCAACACAACCAGCGCATAATAACCCATGGCTACGCCGCGTTACACGCACAAATTCAACGTCATGATACCAAATCTACAAACACTTTTTGAAGGGCAATTGGCTGGCTATTCATGGAGACGTTCGGTGATGTAGCAATATGATGTTGCGAGACGACCTGCTCTGGCAACAACTGCTGGAAAATCTCCAAGGACTTGCGGATCGCTCACATCGTACTCGGCATTTGCAAATACAATAGGATCGGGGCCACGTTGCTATTGTGCGAATATGGTGCACAGTAGGGCTGTGAATAGAACAAGGTTTAGATTGCCAAGAAAGACGGGTGAGACGAAGAACAATAGTAAAGGCAGTTTGTTGACAACGAAGGTGTCATAAGCAGCCAGCAAAGTCGGCCCATTGGCGATTTCGGAAATGGATGGGTGTCTGTTGCCTGGGTCTTCATATTGTTCTGGAGACATGTATGAGTCATGTAGTTTAGGAGGATGGTGTTACCAGAAACTCTTTCATATTGTTGTTGGTGCGTGCTTGGATAATCGCATTCTCGGTCGTACAACGGAGACTTGGATGGTTGGATTGTGGTCATTTCGCCGTAACGGGTACAGTGCCACTTCTCTCATTGAGGCGCTCCTTGGCGGGTCAAAACCAGACCCATCTTCTACAGACTCGCTAGTCCAGACGCAAAAATTCCACATGCAACACAGTATTACGTAACCTGACCACCGTCCTACCATTCTGTAACCATCGCCGACCAACCTCGGAACCTTGCGCCATCGCTGGTAAATGCTACACAAAGTATACAAGTCTGAAGCCATCTTGTGGTATGCAAAAACGGCGGGGTTCAGGGAGCAACGAGTAAAGAAGAAGTGGCCACCTCATCTTGGTTGATGCGGCGGCCGAGAGGCCAAGTCATATGCCCGGTCATTGATATAGAGGTTCTCAGACCAAGGGGGAAGTCTCTTGTCTCGCTCATAAAGGTAGCCGCAATTGTTGCAAAGGGTTCGGGGTCCTTTGGGTCCATCACGAACGGCCCAAACGGCGGTTCCCCAGACCCTGCAGTGTTCGCACTTCCAGGCTTGACGCTCCCTGGATAGAATGTTAGCATGATACCAGCTCAAAATGGAAAAGCCACTTACCAGTCTTGCAGCCCGTTTCCTTGCCCGCCATAACCTGTTCCTGATTCGGGGGTATCCCTTCCAACCGGGCTAAGACTCCTGAAGCGCCGTTTCTTCTTGCTTCGCTCTCCGCGTCCCATGTTCTCCGCCTGCTCGGGATTTGCGAAAAAGTCGTTCTGTGATGAACCCGTCATATTGGCTGTTGACGAAAATCGTGCCGTGTCTCTTCTCAGTCTTCGAATTTGTCTCTCACGGTCGCCCTCCCGCTTCTCGATTTCCTCTTTTGACAGGATCTCAATTTTCGGCTCCCACTCGTCACACAAGTGTTCTTGGTCGTACCGCCAACCAGCCCCGCGATCGGAATGTACAGCATCGTTGTCGATCTCACCGTCTCCAACTAGGCCTCCATTCTCGCATGCCTCCTTCTTCAGTCGCAAAACTGCTTCGTAAATAGCGTGTGTTATGGCTGTGACCCATTCTCCAGCCAAGCCTAGATCTGCACAGGTGACCTTCGCAAACATCTCCGCGAACCCAGGAGGATGTAATAACGACCATTCAAACTTGTCACTGTATAGTCTGTTCATCAAATTGATGTTCAATGTGACAGTGCAGCGATACGTGTCGTCTGGGTTGTGCAGCTCCTCGGAAGGTAGGGCAGTGGCTGTCGCACTGATGCCATTTGGGATAGCAGCGGGAGTTGCTGTGCCATTCGTTTGCGTAACACCGTTCGCGATCGGGGTAGAAACGCCATTCGTGGCAACGACGGCGGGAGTCGATGCACCTGTCTGTGAGGGTACCCGGGCAGCAGTTGTGCCTTCGAGCGTGGGTGACGTAGCGGAGTGGAACAGGGGATGCAGAGCGACGCCCGCATATTCCTCTAGTTGGGTCCGAATCTGACTGGCGATGTTCTGGATCAAATGGGGTTTGCGATCGGCCGGCATATCCAACTCATCCACAAACACTTTCGCGAACTGATCGGGCGTAGTCAGAGCCTCGTGCAGATTCCACAGAAACGAGTCCTTCAACCGGTACGCAGGCGTGATGTCTGGCTGCCTGTAGGCGGGCAGGCTTTCGTCGATACCGAATTCGCGGGCGTTGGAAGGCGTGGGCAAAGGCGCGTCTGGGCGGAATGGTTGAATATCCATGTCTATCCGTATGGGAATCAGAGTCACGGGCAGCGCCGCTTGAACCTGCACCTGCTTCTCGGTACGCGTCTGCTTCGGTCTTCCCATCCAATCCCGCCATATGCCCTGTACCTCGACCGGCGCGGAGATCTCTTTGCCCAATGATGCTATTTGCGCAGACTTGTCCAGCGTGGTCTCGTCTCTTCGCAGACTGCGCAGGCCTGTCGCACGCCGAGGGCCTTCGCTATCTTCGAAGTCGTCGTCTTCGTAGCCATCTTCAGCGTAGCTGATGACGGCGGTCCCGCGCTTCGTCGTGCGTGATGCGGGCAGAGTGTTCGAGGGCGGGACAATGGGGGATATCAGTGAGTTGCCGTAGGAGCGCAGACGAGGCGCATAGCTCGAGATGAAAGCCTGCGGAGGCGCCGTCTTTCCCGTTGCCGTGAACATGTTTGCAGGGCCGCGCGCTGCAGGTATGCGAAGTGTGGGAGAGCTCAACAGAGCTCGCGACGGGACGCGACGCAGCAGCCACGAGGTCGCAAGTGGGAGCAGGATTTGCGCAGAGTCGCGGGTCCGATGTAAAAGGAAATTGGCGTTGATCAGCCCTTGCCTGCAGTGTCCCGACGTGTTGACTGGCGCGTTCTGAATGATAAGTTCATCACTCACGGCATTTCGTGCCAAGACGCTAGGTTGAGTCAAGGCTAGCGCAGCCCTTCTTTCGTGCCTGGCATCTGGAACATCTGCTGGTCAACTTCAAGCAGTCACCACTTGAACTTCTCTGCCCTCGGCGTCACGAGGCTACGTCACTCACCACCGCTCCTACCTCCGACCTGCATATGTTCAATGGCAGTAATGCGGTGATGAAGTTGCCGAGGGAAGGGGAGAGGAACTCCAGGCATGGGCGCACAACGACAACGAACCATCACGCATGAACGAATGTCAAACGAAGCGCGATATTCCTTCCCCGGCGAACACATCCATGTACGACTACGAGCAACGAAAGCGAATGGAATCCGACAAGATGACAGTCCGCGTTTGCAGTCACAGTCATATTCTGGGCGCAGCGGCTCTCGCTACAGTATGCTACGCGCTTCGATCCTGGTCGCGATGTTTCACGTTCCAGCTGACGATCACTGCTGGCCAATACTTAGCGCTTTTTACACGCCGACCTTCAGGCTTGAAACATTGTTCATATCCTTTGTTCTCGTTTCCTCGTCAGATCGTCGACACCTTCCTAAACAAAGATCTCTCTACAGCAGCTTCACTGCAGGTCGCATAATAGGTTAGAAACATAATGCACGCTTTCACGTCGCGGGCGCTAAAAAATCCCTTTTATACAAGCTGTGGCACAATATCTTTGTCCACCGCGCCTTCACGCTCTTTCCAGTTGACTTCTCCAGTTCACTCCTTTGCTAGTGCCTGGCGCACCAGTTCGCCTTCTTTCATTGTCAATACGCTCCTTCACCTGCTCAGTTGAGAGACCTTGACTCGTTTGTCCATTGTGACTGCACACTCTTTCTCACGCCCATACATACTTAAGCCCTCCTCCCTTATTCTTCTCCACTCCAAATCTCTCCCTCAACACACACTCAACATACACACACACACGCAACAACCCGACTATCGACTCTATCACAACACTTCAACATCCTCCCAATCCACTCGGCCAACATGTTGTTCGCTACACTCGCCGTGGCAGGTGCCTTGATGGCTCCGGCCCACGCCCACATGATCATGAAAACTCCTACGCCTTTCAACACTCCCAACAACTCCCCGCTCGACCCGTCTGGAACAGACTATCCATGCCGCGGTCCTGGCACCACGATGACGCAGAACGAGTTCAAGGTTGGTTCGAAGCAGACCTTGTCGTTCACAGGCACTGCGGTTCACGGAGGAGGCAGCTGCCAACTATCTGTTACGACCGACACGAAACCTACCAAGGATAGCAAGTTCAAAGTCATCCACTCTATCGAAGGTGGTTGTCCTGGCGTCGATGGAGGACCAGCTACCTTCTCGTTTCCCGTTCCTTCTGAGCTCCCCAACGGAAATGCCACTTTCGCGTGGACTTGGATGAACAAGATAGGCAATAGGGAGATGTACATGAACTGCGCTAGCATCTTTGTCACCGGAGGTGCCAGCGATACGAAGGCTTTCGATACGCTACCGGATATGGCTGTGGCAAACATTGCTGTGGGCACTGGAGCCAAGTGCAAGACTAGTGAAGGCAGCGACTACACGTTCGAGGCGCCCGGCAAGTCTGTTCAGCGAATTGGTGCTGGGCCCTTTGCTGGTCTTTGCGGTGGTGCTGCTTCTGGTGGCGGCAGCACCCAGCCTTCTCCCGGCGCAGGTGCAGGTCAAGGTGCAGGTCCAGGCGCAGGTCCTTCACCCGCAGTTCCCAACAACGGTCAATATACTCCTTCGGCTAAACCACCTGCGGCTTCGCAAGCTCCACCTGCCACCTCCTCTCCCGCTATCTTTGCCCCGGGCGCTTCGGGCCCCGACGATGCGCTCACCTCCACAATCTCTACACTGGTTACAGTCACTGCACCCGTGGGTGCTCCTACTGGCAACGCCACCCTTCCGACCAAACCATCCGAGTCTGCCGCTCCTGCTCCCGCTCCGGCTCCCAGTGCTGGCGGTAACGCTCAATGCGCTACCGACGGCGAGATTGTTTGCAACGGCGAGACCCAGTTCGGTCTCTGTGACCATGGCAAAATCGTCTGGCAGTCCGTTGCCGCTGGTACCAAGTGTAGCAGTGGCAAGATTGTCAAGCGCGACTTCGCTCATCGTGCGCAGCGCTCGTCCTACCGCGTTTAAGGATGTCTCAACTGGGAACGAAACGTACGAAACGACTTAGTAGCCTTTGCGCTGCCGTTATGAGGTTTTCCATTTAGCATTAGCATCTCTGGCGTTATACCCATTTCCTGTATCTGGCACGTTGTCTTCGTCGTCTCATAGCGTTGTATTGACTACACTGCTCGAGCGAAAGATAGTCGCGCGCATATCGTTTTCATACCTTACATACTTGGCGCCAGTCGAACTGTACACACTTTAGCTTTCAAACTTCAATTGCCAAAAAAAATCCATCTGTCGAATTCCTGACTAGTTCTCAAAAGTGACGCATCGTGACATCTCAAGGTAGTGGAAACTTCATGCCAATCCCTTCAGCTTCCAGTCTGATATCGTTTTCTCCATGTAAGGAGTTGTGTGGCCTGTGCGCTGTGGTAGTCTTGATCATATCGCAAATGCGAAGGCTGTGAAGGAAAGCTGCCGTAATAGTTTGAACAATAGCTTTGTAAAGCGGAATATTAATTTAGAACAATAAGGTTGTTTCAAATCATCCGTACATTCTTTGTTGCTATTGTGCATCCTTTCAAAGCTATTGGCGTCTTTCACCTCCTTCACCTCGAGCAGACAATGGTATTGTCTCTATTGCCTCTAACATGGCCTTCAAGTACGAGCTTCATTGTGGACTGTCCCTTCGTCTTTTCTTATTCAGAATTTCGGTATTGAGATACACGGCATTTACATGATATCTAGCATTTCACAACTTTCAGCATTACACTACATTGCGTACCATCATCCTATCTTTACTACAATTATAAGCATTGTATGCACTACTTCAAAATATGCCTCCCAAGCGCCCACTTGCCGGTTCGAATGAGCCAATTGGCCGTGAGAAGCGTACACGCTTCTTGGAGCCCATCGAAGAAGAAAGTGGGCAGTCTCTCTCTTCCCCGGCTGGCCCTGTGGCTCCAAAAAACCAGGAAGAAGAATCCTACGATGGACACGTCGACGAAAAAGATCCCGAAGAAGATTCAAACTCAGAAAGCGACACTGAAGAACTCGAAGAAGAAGTAGAGCAGCCAATCTCTGTCGCAGCTGGTCCTGTAGCTCCAAACACCCATGAAGAAGAAGAGGCAGAAGTCGAAGACGACAGCGAGGAAGAAGAATCCGACGAGGAAGGCGTTGGCGAAGAAGATCCCGAAGAAGATTCGAATTTAGAAAGTGACTCTGGAAACCTCGAAGAAGGAGATTACGACTCAGAAGACACTCCACTCCGCACCGAACGCATCGACGACTGCATCGCCTACAGCCGAGACCAAATAAGGCGAGGAAAATACAACTACACCACCACAGACTTCCGAATCCGCGCCCTCCCTCATGTGGCACCCGCCCTTCGACGGCTCCGCGAGGCGGCCGACAACAACATCGCCCTTCGCATCAGCGCTTCTCCTCACGACGAAGTCTTCAGAATCGGCATCCGGCCAGCGCTTGGGGGGTTCATGACAGCCAACCCAGAGTGGTTCCACGGCCTAGATGCAGCGGAGATTAGAGCTGGACCGATTGCGACTGAAGCGGATGTTAGACAGGCGCGGACCACGCTCAAGGCTATGGAGACGAGGAGGAGAAATGAGATGAAGAAGAGCGACGATGGGAAGACAAAGAAACAGAGTGAAATTGATGATAAGTTGGCAGAGGGATTGAGAAGGCAGGAGGCTGGTCTTCCGATGTGTGAGAGTGAGGAAGAGGAGGAGGAGGAGGAGGAGGAGGAGGAGGAGGAGGAAGCTCCCTCTTCAACATCAACGAGCGGCAGTTCACGGTGTGGTCAAAAAAGGTCATTCCAGTATAATAATGCAGAGGTCGACGACGACGAATCCAGTAAAAAGGAAGAAGATCCTTTCCTCTCTGCCTCAACACCTGGCAGAATCAGGGCTTCTGACAATAAAGAAGACGACGATGAAGAAGACGAAGGCCCGGTAGTTAGGGGTCGTAGAGAGGTGGCCGCAGTCGGAGGCAGAATCGTTCATCCCAATACAGAGTCATCCAGCGACGAAGGCCCTCGAGTCAGGGGTCGCAGAGAGGTGACCGCTGTTAGCGGCAGAGTCGTTTCTCAGGATCCAGAGTCATCCAGTGATGAAGGTCCAAGGATCCGGGGCCGTCGGGAAGTTGCTGGGACTCGTAGAACCGTCCAATCCACCGTTGAGCCACCTCCTAGCCAGAGTAATACAATTATCCGCGATCCTCACAACACTGACAGGATGCACCAGCCCCCATCTTCTAGCCCGAGTATTCCTATCGTGCAAGATCCACGGTATACCAGCCGCCAATTCGGAGGCAGAATCACCCAGCCAAATGAGGAGTCATCTTCTAGCGATGAGGGTCCCAGAATAAGGGGCCGTAGAGAAGTTATTAAGAGAGGTAGAGTCGGTCCCAGAGGTCGGTAAAAGCTTGAGTCCTCATCGTCGTCAAGCGAACCAAGCATTTCGCTTCTTCGAGGTCCAGGATACACTGGTCGTCAGTTGTGATTTAAGATCTTCCTCGCGCTATGGGCTTTCTTATAGATTAAACATATAAAAAATAATGCTACTCTCGCTTTTGAAAGTTTGGGTGTGGTGATAGAGTGGAAGGATTGCTGACGAAGGACGGGAGCGTCAGATTTTGTCAGTCGACTAGTCCATATCCATACTAGTGTACCAGGGTGTGTTCAGGGGATAGGTCTGAAGCCCCACGAACTTGACAAACAGCGCTTGAACATCAGACTTTTGAGAGATCACGTTCCATCCTGGACGCTTAGCAAATGCCTTGACACGGTAACGACATAACGACATAGTGACAAATTTCACCGACTCTCAGATCCTGAACGCAACTACATTCTCCAGTTCATACAATGCACAATTGTGGGGGTTTTCACAGCTAAGATGCCTACGACTATATCCACGCCAGACACCCCTACAGAGACTTCGACAATCGGAACGCCTTCCGAAGCCTTACCCCTTCCGTTCCAGTCCGTCTCCATGAATACTATGACGACAATTCCCAAAGAGAGCCACGAACAACCACTCACTGAAGCTTTCAGCAAAGGCTGGCTTTCGCTCCCCGTCGAGTTGAAGTTGCATGTATTCGGGTTTATCAATGCGAACAAGCCAGAGTGCGAACGAACACGGCGGATCACATGGAGAGGTCAACAACATATCACCGAACGAATCATTTTCTTCGCTAAATGCTCACCCGAGTTTAAGGCTCTCGCCCACGAGACATTATATAAGCAAGAAGTCTTTGAGTTGAAACACTGCAGCGACGAGTTCGATGACGACGAGCTTCAATTACCACCGAGGAGCTCACGCCACTTCATTCATCATCTGGAAGTTTTTCTCGATATGGGAAAACACCTTGGTAGTTCAATCACACTGATCCAAGGTCTTCAGGACAACACACTCGGCTTCACGAACCTCAAGCACCTGAGCGTGCAGTTCCACTTCTCAGTTCCAGGTTCTGTTCTTGATTGCGGCCTGGCAATTTTGGATGAAAAGATCCGCTTTCACGCCAGAAGTGGCAACGCGACGGTTTGTCGAGCGGGGTACTTCTTGCGCGGTTCTTTCGACATGCAACGCTGCAAAGACGATATCAAGGAGGCTGAACAGCTTACCCAGGAAAACTTTACCTTTGGGATGGATTAGATTAGCCTCTCGATAGAGATATCTCAACTTAACACCGCAAAACCTTAAGCTTATCCATATCTCTAATAGGCGTGTCTGCGCCACTCGAATCCTCTAAACGATATTCCGTTGGTCCTTCCGCCGAAACGCAGAATACGAACCGTACGATCGTCAGTCATAGGCACAGAGAATGATCTCTGCTCCCGCTGAACAACAAATTTGAGGAGGCGCATGGTGGAATAAAAGATCAGGACTGGTCAGTTCAACTAATCCAGCGTCCTGAAAATCTTAATCGTTACATTCGTCACCCTATTTCTCGTGCACGCATTCTCCAAGCTTTCTGCTGTTGGGCTGGCTGCCTTGGAGCCTACGCAAAGTATCAATCTAAAGAGGATGAACAAGAGTCTGGAAAATGTAGGACCGCATTCGACGTACTGCAATTCAAGGCACCGCTCAGATGGTCATGCTTGTAGCTAGGCTCTGCTGGTCGTTGTATTCCAAGATCTGCTAGACTGAAGAGGAGGGAAGGTTCGCGCGAGCTCACAAAGGGCGTATACCCGTGTTGGGCACAGGACATTCGTCCAAGAATAAAGGTCAAAGGCAACAATCCAAGTTCTCGGCAGCTCAACTACCTATGCGTATGTACAACTTAAAGTTGTCATTGCGATCACCGCTTCGACCCAGGGCCACTTTTCCACAAGGCCAACCCAACAGTCACAGCCATTGCGACGACAATCAACACACTAGCCGTGGAGACTTCATCTTGCTCGTATTCTGTCTTGGGCCTCCTCTTTTGTCCGCGTACTACTTCACCTGATCTCTTCTCTCTATTTAAATACGCTGCAGTCTGCTCCACCGTCTCATGCGACTTCTGCTCATAGCTGATCTCACTGCGCTTCCTCTCTCCACCGTCGGCATACTCTTGAACCAACGGATCATCGCACTCACTCAAGTCAATCCATTCCCTATTTCCTTTATCCCCATTACTCAACGGCGACGCAATGTTCAAGGCACCGAACACGCCTTCGTCTACTCCCCACACCTGCAACGTCTGCTTGGGCAAGCAC
Organism: Byssothecium circinans; assembly: GCA_010015675.1. Classification (NCBI taxonomy): domain Eukaryota; kingdom Fungi; phylum Ascomycota; class Dothideomycetes; order Pleosporales; family Massarinaceae; genus Byssothecium; species Byssothecium circinans. Next base: position 315,431 of record ML976992.1, on the reverse strand, counting down.
CTGAACATGAGCGCCAGCCACATCTCCAGTACATTGAGCAGCAAGTCCGGACAGTCCATCCCCGGTAGCGCATGGTTGCCCATATTAGATGACGGCAGCATAGCAAGGACACCAAAGACGTTGAAACTGGATCTTTGCAGAGCGTAGTAGTGGAGAGAAGGGTTGTCGCGGCGGTATCGGAAGTTCCAGTGTTAAGAGATGCGGAAGCGTATGTTTTGGCTTTGCCCGATGTAGAGGCGTGTTCGTTTGTCTAGGCCATGGATGCCGTCGAAGTAGATGCCTCGGTTGTCTGATCTTGTATCGCCGCCGATAAGTTTCATACTGATCCGTTGTCAGAAAAGCGTAGAGTGGAAGTGGCCAGTCAGTGGAAACATACGCATCAAGATTCCACTTCGCATCGAAGAACCTCCAAACACTCGGCCTAACACATTGAAAACAAAACTCTTCTAGCTTCCCATGCCTCTCCACCCACTTCCCATACCTCGAATAATACCTCGAGCCCGGCTCTTTCAACTTTCCTAGTAAGCGCCGCAGCACTTCCAACGCCTCTTGTTGCGAAGCTGATAGACTGACGGGAAAGTCTTCCATCGTAGGTAGTGGATTCGCAGCTGGCACCGACGAAGGCAAAGTATAAAAGAACGCCTGAGTAGTCGCCATTTTTGCCTCCACAGAAACCAGCTGTATATAAGAAGGCTAGAATTTGACGGGGGCTAGGATATGTATGCAATGTTTAGGCAGCGCTACCCCGTTGTGGTTTAGCGCCGAGGCAGCAAGGGGCAAAATCTCGGAACGCCGTTATGGAACCATTCAGAATCGTGTCTGCTGCCTGGAGATCAGATGGCAAAATGTCGCGTGCGAGGCTCTCAGCTGACGCGAGATACGATGTCATGAGACGGAGGAGTGATGAAAGAGGTTGTACACGAGGCTAGAGAAGAGGACGTGTTGATGCGCGCGGTTGGCGGGCCAATGGAAAGGCCGCGACTAGGCAAGCGAGGTTTTTGCTGGTTTGGGTAAGGATGGTGATGAGCGTGGATTACGGACGTTCGGCACACCCACACAAACACACATAACGTCAAATGAAACTAGAATTCAATCAAATAGCAATCTCCGAAAGAGCTTGAGCAATAAGTTGGAAGAATACCTTAATAGGCATCTTGAACTTTTGGTGGAAAAGAAAGACATGGAGTCGAAGTATTGAGTGGTAGCTTGAGGGTGATCTACTCAATGCAGACAATTTTTGAGAACCCGAAAATTGGGAGAATTGGCCAAATCGTGCACTGTGATAGCTAATCTCGCCTGACTGTAAAAGCATCTTCATCTACGGCTAACGACTTCAGTGAACATACCAGAATAGGCAGTTCTGGATACAACCGTGCCAAACAAGCATGTCGCCACACTCACACAACACATCAAAATAGAATTGGAATCCCGTCAAGCTCTCTAAATATACAGCTACCTCATCTCAACGTCTTGACTTGTACTTTAAAGCAAATACGACCGGTAAAAACAGCCGCACAAACAGTACTCCTTCACAGCTCTGAAAGTAAGAAGAATTGATAAGTAGCTCGGTTAGTCGCATCGACAGTATGCTACTTGGAAGTTGAGATGGTCAACAGACAGTGAGAAGCGGCGCCGGAACACTGCCGCGAAATTACTCCTTCAGGCCATTTTCTTGAGCTGTCGAACGCAGTAGATCTTTCATCACCTCTACACCACGTGTAAAAACTTGGCAGCATAATCAGCTGACATAACGAGGAGGGAGGAGAGAAAGCCAACAGGGACCAAAATATACAACTTCCTAACCGTCGACTAAAAGCAATCGCTTAGCTGTATTGATATGAATGCATGTGCATAATTGAACACAGCCTCACAAGTGGAACTTTTTGCAGCAGCTAGATGTAGAAGCGTCCTTGCGGTTGCTGTCTCTGCCATTACTGCATGCGCTTGTCTCATGTCAGAATTTGAAAGTAACATGCGAATTCCTATTTATTTCGACAAATATGCTCCTGGAGGTACGCCACGGGTGTCCAAAACGAGTGTCACCTACACATGTCCCCAATCATATTACATAAGCACCAGGGGTTCAATCTAATCTAATCGATCTCCGCCCGGGCGCATTTCGCGCGAAAGAGGACACAGAGCAGCATCAAGCTCCAACACCGCTCATTTGTCCCCCGGCCTCGCATCTCCAAACCGCAATCCCGAATCCCCCCACCACATTCCTCACACATAGATCTTTATACGAAACCCCTGGGCGAAATTCCACAATAATGGCAAGCACCCCCTTCCCCACAAACGCGCCTTCCCGAACTTCCCCCGCTAACGCCGTCGCGCATTCCAGGCCAACGTAATAGCGAATTCTGGCCACGATGACATGGTGGTACGTCTTCAACCTCCACTACTCCCACCACCCACACGATTAGCTTGAGAAGGAGAAGGAGCCTAGCATGGCGAATAGCAGCGGAGTCGATTTGCTCAGCATTGAGGCTAATGAGGTGCAGCACGATGCTGTCCTGGACTACTACGGCAGGCGGTTAGCGACGTGTTCTTCGGACAAGACGATCAAGATCTTCGAGGTTGAGGGCGAGTCGCACAGGCTGGTGGAGACGCTGAAGGGGTACGCATTCCCCACACAGTGCTTCTGTATGCCCCCCGCTGACAGACAGCCCGTAGACATGAAGGCCCCGTCTGGTGCGTCGCATGGGCACATCCTAAATACGGAAACATCCTCGCCTCCTCTTCGTACGACGGCAAGGTTATCATCTGGCGCGAACAACAGTCTTCATGGCAGAAAGTCCACGACGTAACCCTCCACTCCGCCTCCGTTAACCTCGTCGCCTGGGCACCCCACGAAGCGGGCTGCCTCCTCGCCTGCGCGTCCTCGGATGGCAATGTGTCGGTTCTCGAGTTCAAGGATAATGCGTGGTCGCAGCAGGTGTTCCAGGCATGTGGTTCAGGCGTCAACAGCGTGAGTTGGGCGCCAGCTGTTGCGCCGGGACAGGTGGTTACTGCGAGCGGGAACCAAGCGGGCACAGCGCGGAGATTTGTCACGGGCGGAAGTGATTGCCAGGTCAAGATCTGGGAGTTCAGCCAGGAGACCGGAGGGTATCAGAACACGGGGCTTTTGACGGGCCATACGGATTGGGTGCGCGATGTTGCCTGGTCGCCTACGGTGCTGTCCAAGTCGTATATTGCATCCGCGAGTCAGGACAAGACGGTGCGCATCTGGACGTCTTCGGATCTACGTAAGTGCGCCATGGACAAAATGAGCATAGGGTCGCTAATGAGGTGCAGAAAACTGGAAGTCAACGGTTCTCAATGTCGAGTTCGCCGCTTGGCGCGTGAGCTGGAGTCTGAGCGGAAACGTACTCGCTGTGAGCACTGGAGACAACAGGGTCAGCTTGTGGAAGGAGAGGCTTAGTGGTGGGTGGGAGTGCGTCAAGACTATTGAGGATTAGAGGGAGGCTTTGAGAATACGTTATCCGGTGTAGAATACAGCGATTGCGGTGGGGCTACGGAACATAGGGCTTTTGGCGACCGCATGTTGTCCTCGCTCTGGGCATTCGAAGTGGAGTGCTGCGGGTTAGAATTGAGGAGATATTCAGCAACTAAAAAATCCAGAACTGCCTCTACATGTCCTCCCGAAGCGCCGGCTAAATTAACCGACCCTCTGATTCTTGCCTCGTCCAAACCTCTAGATCTTGAACAAGATCATGTTGATGTACTTCAGACCCTCGTAGGCAGCATAAGGAGCTTCAAAGTCAGTCCCAAACATTGGACCCCCACATTTCCGTCTTTTGCTCTAACTGCACAAGTAAGTTTGATCCACTCTCTCCATCACCATAGTATCCATGATAACGAGCACCATCACATCTAAGCACACAGACCAAGCATCTATCCAAATACCCTAGAATTGACTAAAAGTATGCAATCATGTCCGAAGCCTCCAGAAAAAAAAACCCCATGGCTAAACATGAGTCCAAGGTAATTTCCCATCATGCAGAATTAACCGACGGCACCTTTTCTTCGCCGTTTCCAAAAAAACCGAGCGCTTGATATGCAAATGTTGTCGAATGGCTCGAATATAGTAAAAGGGGGAAGCAATGGGCAGGAAAGGGGATCACGGAGGGAATGGGGAATGAATGGTGTTCGGGTCCGCCCATAACTCAAGACTCGTTGTCATCCTCCGAATCATCTACTAATTCAGGCTCAGGTTCGACCTGCCAGAGGATAAACGGGCCGCTATAGTCGTTCTGACGCAGCGTTAGCATGTCCAAAACTTGCATCGATGTAGTCGTGGGCCCAACAACCTCGCAGCAGTTCCTCAGCTGTAAGCTGTGAAAAGCTCTGCCAGATTTGTGACACATGGCTGTCCGACCACATGCTCCCATGAAACCGGGGGGCAGCTACTTACGTCGAAATTGACCTCATCCTCCGATGCGTAGTACCACCGTCCAAGAATAATCTTCCCGCCGGGAAGCACGACGCCCTCGTACGCCCACAGATTGTCGCCGTCGTGATCTGAAAGGTCCTCCTCGAAGTGTTTCATGAGGGTGATGCGCTGCCAGCCGAGGATATCGCATTGATCGGGCAACGGGTTGAGGAAGCCGGTGGCATAGAAGTGATCCTGGAGGTCCTCACCCCAGCCTTTGATACCGATGTTTTTCGTTGCGATATCATCAGTGCTACTCTTCTTTGAGTGCTGCGCGCGAGTCGTGGGGATGATGGTCTCGCGTTTGGAGTGGACTTTTGCTTCGACATCGTCGGGCCAGTTGAGGCTTTCTTCGTCGACGAAGTTTAGATGGAGGGACTGAGTAGTGTTAGGATACGAAATTACTAGACATGACGTGGGCAAGCCTTGTTAAAGTTTCGACCTACGGCTGTCCATCGATGGATAGATATTACGTACCTGTATCTTCCCCTCATCGATATTAAGGTCCTCGAACATGAACTCCCCATCGTGGGCCTTCTTCGAACTAGGATTGGCTGACCGCTCACGCAGTTTGTCGAGCGTCTTGTGATCAAGATATGCATATGTTCCCTTCCAACAGTTGCCCAGCGGGTAAGAACCCGACTTCAGAGGGCCTTCCCACGGCGTCGGACGCTGAGACAATGCCTCCTCGGCCAAGTTGTCGTACAGCGCAGACGCATCCGGATTCATCATGTAGTACCGGAAGAAATTCAGGCAGTGAAGAACCCACTCCATGTTGACCTCGTTCTTCTTGGGGCCGACGAAGATGGGTGCGAGGTTGGTTGGAGCATAGACTGCTTGCTGTGATTCTTCTATGGCTACAACGCCATGCGGGATGTCGGCATCCGGATTGAAGAGGAATTGAGAGCACATGAGCTTGACGGCCGCCAAGCTGGGTGATACGTAGTTGGGCTCATTGGATTTGGGTGCCTTTGGACGCTTGCTGTTGAGGAGGAGACGTGAGTCCATGACGAACTTTTGGATCACCAGTTGGTTGAGGCACTGTGGTCGGCCCTGTTCATCGAACACGGCGGTTCCCTTGAACGACTCGTTGATGAGGTCCTTCAGAATACCCAAGATCCTCTTCTCAATGCCGCCATGCCCGCGAACGAAATCGTAGCTGGTCCCTCGACGTAGGTACTTTGACCGCCGCTGGTACTGGTACTTCAACTCCTTGTTCGACCTGCCTGGAAGCAGGACATACTTCTCACGATATGCGGCACGCCAAAAGGAGAGATGGTCACCATCCACAGCATGGTTTGTGGCGCGACATATGCGGCGGAAGTTGGCAATATCGCGGTCCGTTCCCACAAAGTGGACGATGGTTTTGTTGAGCTCTATCGGCAGTTTATTGAACGCGGAAGAGCTTGAAGGCGTATCGTGGTCCATGATTGGCGATGGGAAAACTAAGCTTCAGTCGAGGTTAACACCGGTCCTTGGGTAGATGTGTGCCAAGACATACCTTGGATAGAAGTGAGGGTGAGGGTGAGAGCCGCCAAAGCGGTCTAAGATGCAGTACTAGAGCAGGAGGTCAGTGGGTGCGTTCAGGCTTGCAAATTAATGTCAAGCGTTGCCAAAGTTTTGATGCATGGCTGTTGGAAAGAATGTGTCGGTTTAGTTTCTGAGCGATTTTTGTAGTCGTAGGGAAGGGTGCGGAGCACGGTGGCCCCATTGCAAACGGTCACTTACCGATTCTCTCCTCTCACTTCCGGGGTGAAGGCGCGCTTCTCTGGTTTTGTAATGCCGTTCCAAGACAACGAATGGGCAGACACACGTTTGATGGGTGCCCAGTTGTAGAAAGATAGAGGCACGACCTTATTAGAATTCGGGGTAAGAGATGTTGATCCGTCGCATGGCTGGCGGGAATCGGGAAAGAACCACCGCAGTACGATGTCTTGTATGGACATATAATAGCGGAACCTTCAAAATTTAATTCGAATTAGTGGTGGAAGTATATGTCTTTGCACGAGGTTGGTGTTCAATCAACCAGTAGCATGGCTGCCTGGCGAATCAAGCTTGAAGCCGCCTGTGGACACAAGATGAATGTCGCAAACAACGAAGCGGATAACTCTTCGCCCAGGGAATCTCCCTACCATCAATGCCTATTACCCTTGTGGGAGTGTTGACAAAACAGCGGTAGATGCAGTCCTAGACGGGCAATCAGCACATTGAGGAGTCTGTAAAGCTGGCCTGGATATACTACGGTGCATGTTGTCCTACGCTACGATAGCAGCGATGTTGGCCGCGGATGTTCTTTACCATGATTCTCAAAGCATACATCAAGATCAAGTCATGCCATAGGTAACTATGATATCAATTATTCATAAATCATGACCACACATACCTCAACCCACCCTCATCACCGCTCACAGCAAAGACAACGCCATAATCCCCGCCCAAACCGCTGCAAAAGCACTCACACTAACCCCAACAGAAGCCACACTCGACCCCTGCCCTGAAGACTGAGAGTCCGCATTCGTTCCGTTCGCCGTCCCGTTTGCCGCACTCACCCGACTCCCGTCCGCCCTCGTCACCACATAAATCTCACCCGTGGAATCGCTGCTAAAATACAAGCGTCCTTGAGAGTCCCAAGCGAGACCAACGGGACGGAAACACTGGTCGGGACACTTGGATAGGTCGGGGTTGGAGACAATGTCGGTGTAGGATGAATTGGAGGTGGCGGGTGCGGTGGGGGAACCAGCACCGTTGAAGGCAACTATGGAGAGCTTGTAGCCGATGGGTTGGTCGCGATTCCTTGGGAGATGTTAGTACGTGGATTGCTCGTCTTGACCTATGTCAGATTTCGGATATGTGGAGTACGTACCATGAGCCGTGCATAGACACCCAGGCAGCTGTGCCGTTGGGATTGAACTTGATATCTAGAGGTGCCATATGTGCCGCAAACGTCAATCTCGGAGCCACAGTACCTTCCCTACAGTATGTATCGTTGACTGTGGCATTCTGTTGGCCGATAGCGAACTGTGCCCCGACTTGCAGTCCGTTGTTATTCGGGATCTCGTTGACACCCCAAGCAGCGAAGCAAGTTGGATATCCATAATTGCGCCCCTGATCAGCGAACTGGGTCCCGTTGAGGTACCCATGGAAATTCAGTTCCTCACCAGGATTGTTCTGGTTAAAAGTTCGTCCATTGCGCTCAATGTCGTCAACGCTATTCTCGACGGAGTATATCCCTCCTGTGACAGGTTCTTCTGCGACGCCAACGCTGTTGCGAAGACCCCAGCCAAGAAGCACACCATCTTGAGCAAAGCTGTACGAAGAGGCGTTGCCATTGGTGGAATTGCTCCGACCCGTGATATTGAAGGCCTTGATTGTCGATACGCCAGTGGAAACATCAAGAGCCGCCATATCCAGGTTCGACTGACTGCCTCTACTGACGAGCAACATTCCTGGTGTCTTCCGGGAGAGTACCAGCGTGCGCGACACATGCCCATCGTCGCCGCCCATCTGGCCGACGACAAGACGCGGACCGGACGTGTTGCGGCCAGTGCTCGCATCGTAGTCCCATGCAAAGACACCGTCTGCTGAGGAAGCGTAGAGAGTTCTCCCATCGTCCGAAAGTTCGATTCCGTGGTTCAGCTGTGATCTTGTCAGACTTTATGCAGGTGACAGAGCCGCACTATCACAATATCCCGGAAATTTTCCAGAGGCTGTAGCCATTGTACAGTATATTTCAAACATGATCAAAAAGAGAACAACTTACTGCCGGATTGTCAATGACAACTTCTGTACTACCTTCCTGCCTCACGCAAGCTCCACCCTCTGAATTGAACCTTAACCGAACAATTCCCTTCTCTTGCTGCACAACCAACAACCCACCCCGGTTATCGAATATCATTCCCCTCGGATCCTCCAAATTATTGGCCACAACATTTGCCTGCCATCCGGGTGCCACCGAAGGCGCCGCATTTCTCGGAGCGATGGTGCTCGCGCATGCCGTCGCGGACGCAGTTCCTGAGGATTGTGCGCGGACTAGGCCCTCGCAGAGGACATATTGGAGAACCAACAGGCTTTTAAAGGCGGTATGCATGGTGATGGGCCTGCTTTGCTTATATTGCGCGATGCAGCGTGCAGCTTCGGATCCGGATTTTGTGGTCCGATCGCTACACAGGTTGGTGCCGGAGTGATTTTGAGTGGTTGATTGATTGATCTATGGGGCGGGGAAAGGCGCTTGTCTTTTACGGTACGGGATGGCTGATGTGGTATAAGATGCAGGTACAGATTGCTGTCGGCAAAGTAGACCCCAGTCCGCTTCAATAATCCTCGTTGAAAGTGTGGGATGCTTCTTTCCCTTTTTCAAAGACTCAAACCCACGAAACTGCAGAGTTCAGAGGGATGGAACTCTCAAAAAATCCCTGCCATGACTCCTACTCAAGTACTTCCAGAAGAACAATTACTACCATCGCTTCAGTGGCGTGGTTCCCCTCATTTCACGTCACCCAAAGCCTTCTTTATGCAACTCTGGGCATTCCTCTGTCGTCATCGAAGTACCCCGCCAGTGATGGCCGCGTAACCAGGACGTCCAAAACACCATCCGTCTCAAGACCTTTCCTCCCCTCCCAAGACATCCGTCGGGCACTTGGCAATAATGAACCGCTTGTCTGGGAAGAATCCACTTCAGATGGAAAAATGTGGTGGCGAAGTGTTTCATCGCGTGGTCCGATAGCCGAGCACCTGCCACCATCTTTTAGTCTGATATAATTTTTCTGCGGGGTGCATGCGTGTGTCTTTTCATAGGCTGCGGCAACTCTTACTGAGGAAAGCAATAATTGTGATATCGGGAGTGACGCTTCCCTTCACGGCTTCACAATCTGTGACAAGAGCGCAGGCGAACGCATGCACGACCCCAGATATCGTATGGAACCATGCCTTATCAATGATAAAACCCCATAAGCGTGGCCAAATTCTCCTCCGCTCCGTGCCCAAAGCTCCCACAACAAACAAAGCCAATCCTCCAGGCTCTCCGCTCTTCACCCGCTTTCAGCAAGGGTGATCCATCCTCCTCCATAACATTAAGACGCATTCCCTGAATCATAGTTCACCATAAGCGACACCGTCGGGACATGACGTTCATTCGTTATTAGGATATATTCGTGTTCTTGATTATTCGTGCTGTCGGAGGAGGCCATTACCCATCCCTGCCGCAGTCAATGCATGTTCCGGCCGTCTAAAGCACCGTCATTCATTTCAGAGACAATAAGGGAAAAAAACCATTCAATCAGATGGAGGTAGAGAAAAGCCCGGTCTCTTTTTGTACATGCCCCGAAAACCTTGTTTCGACCATCACCTGTGCCGCAGGCCAAGCATCCTCGCAACGGCGACGTGCCATTTTCCCCAAGCATGGAAAAAGAAAACCATCAACGTGTTTCTTGACCCCCTTTCCACCCAAGACTCCTGATTGCACCGCTCGTAGTACGATAAGCAAGAGGAAATATAGCTACGCAGCATTCAACGCAGGGAAGCGCTGAGATGCGAGATCTAGTGCCAAGGGAAATATCCGGCCACTTTTCTCCGCGCTTCAACGTCTCGAATGCAAATGCGCTGATGCAGCGCGGAAGAAGGGAAATATGCAATTCGCTTCGAATGTGAAAAAGGCTATCCATGGAGAGTCAAATGGTAGCGTAAGAAATACAAAGGGTGAAGCCGAAACGATCCGGGGGTGTGCGCTCGAACGCTATCCAGAACAGAAAGAAAAAGCCCAGAAATTTTCCCTTTTGTGCCTCCCCAGAACTTTTGGTGATATTCGTGACTGGAGTTTCACGTACTGTAGCTCCGTTTTGTCATATCTCTGTGATCTACATGACTGTCATTAGTTTCATCTGCGAAGATAGATCGTTGTCCGTTTGGAACATTTTGCTCAGAGGGGGCTCGTTCTCTTTCTCTTTGGATGGACTCGTACTTGGGCTGGAGTAGAGTCCTTCAGCTTCCCGCAACGTGTCCTTCACCTTCCGTGTCAGGCTGTTGACATATGGAACGATGCGTCGAAGGGTTGCGGTGTCAAAAGGGACCTTCTTTGTGGACTCGGCGGCAGCCTGGACATCTGCAAGCGGATCGGGTGTGCTCTTCCTCTTTTGCAGCGCCTCTATGACTGAACGTGCCTTAGCTTCGGAATCCTTACGAGGACGAGTAGTGATAGTTTTCGCAGGGGTGCCGGTCGGAGATACGAATTTCGCCTTCGTAGGTATAGGCGAAGATTGTGGCCCAAATATTTCGTGACGTGAGTGAAGTATAGATTTCCTCCTTGCCCGTTTCGGGTGTGGTACCGGATGGATGCCGTTCCTGTTCCTGCCAAGGTCCTCGCTTGCTGAACCCGACTTTCGTACCTCGCGACCGTGATTGGGACTGGAACCTGACACGTCATCGAACGCACCTTCATCGAACGCAGGAGATGAAGGCGGGGAGAGGCGAGGGATGCCTTCGTGCTCTGCTTCCTGATCTGCCAGATCGATCATGGCGTCCACCTCTTCCCAGATCCCAGAGTACGGTTCTTGAAGAATGTCTAGAGCAGCCGCACGTACTCTTTGCTCTTTTAGTTCCTCGATCAACAAGCCCCATTCGCGCAGGAGGCCGATGTTCGCGAGCACATTGCTCTGCTGCTCTTGAATAGTCTTGGGAACGAACATGGAAGCACCGCTGTCAACCCGCTGAGATTCGGTCGCGCCTTCTGCGTGTGATTCTTCGCCGAGATCAGAAAATTCGAAGTCATCGTTCCAGTCCTCAGTGACCCCCTTGCTCCCTACGCCCCAGGTGCCAAACTTGTTGGTGACTACTGTGTTACGTTTGCCTGTAGCATCCGGCACAACAGGCACACTTTGACTGCGGGCGTGCAACCCACTCGGCACTCTGCGGCCAACTGAACGAGCGCCTCGGCGGTCTGCATCCTTCTTCCCATGTACTGTGCTTGGACGTGGCGGTGTACGATTACCCGAACTTTTATCTGTGTGTTGTTGCTCGGACCAATCGAAGATGCTACTGCGGGCATCTCTATCGCCATGATCGAGGTGGACATGTTGCGCTGGTGGGGTCAACAGGTCGGGGCTAGGGCCCGAAGCGAGAAGAAGAGGATTGTGGCGTCCAGGGAATAGCGGCGTAGCAACACGAGCAGAATGATGAGCAGGAAGCTCTCCCCAAGAGTCAGCTTCTTCCTCTTCGTCTACTGACCATCGGCTGCTACTGTCCTCATCTTCGACTCTTGAGTCCCATTCCAGCGTGCCCAAAGAAAGCGATTTTGGCATGTCTGGCGGTGAAGAGGGAATCAAGCTGGGGAATATCGGAGCGCTGAGTCCTCGAGCCAGGCTTGGCGAATCATGGATGGATCGATCGGGCATAATGGTTCGTACAGGAGTGGAGATGCTCTCGTCTTCCTCAGCGATGCTTTGATGCCCGGGAGCAGCATCGGCCGTCTGCTCCCGGAAGGTTCCCCTGGGAAGCAGGTCCCGTAAGGCAGTGACCTTGGCCTTAGATGGAGGGGATTCATCGAATATAGTCTCAATGCGAGGGCCGCGGGCACCTGACGTGCTTCGTGTCGCGCCTGTGCGCAGCGAATCAAAGACCGTTTCACTTTGGAGGTCCGCGTCGTCTTCATCCCCGGTTCCTATACCACGAGCCTCATTATCTGAACCAACCAATGTGGATGCTTGTTCGGAAGGGGCCATGGAATGACGGGATGGGCGCCCTGCCGTGTGGGCGAGTATCGGGGATGGTGGAGTCTGATTGGTGTTCGCCGAGGCCGGCGGCTGAACGTGCCCTGCGGCGCGCATTGACGTCGGACTGCAGTCTGTTATTCCAACTGCGGGAGGCGGTAATGCGGGCAACGGCGAGGATGACGAGCCTCCCAATGTGCCTGTGCCATGTCGTGCATTTTCCAATGGAGGTGGCCCAGCTGAGGTAGATATCTGGCGTCGGACAATCGTGGGGTCGGACAGGTCTCGCCGTGCTGTGGTAGCTGCAGGGTCTCCGTGTGCAGTGTTACTCTGTCTTTTGTCCATGGTCGGCAGTAAGGGAGCTGAGCTCACCCGTTTCTGGCTTGACCGACGTGCGAGCTTTGGTGCGGCTAATTTGGTCGTTCGTTGCTTCTTGGCGTTTGAGCCTGGCGACAGGAAATCGGTGATGGAGAAGGAGCGCCTGCGCCGCGTGGCTTCGTCGGAGTTGTCTGCAGCTTGAGATTGAGGTGCCTCCGTTTGGGTGATGACAGTTGCAGTAAAGCTCATTGGGGTACCGGGCCGACTCATGAAATATACACTTTCACCCTCTTCACTCGACTCGTCACTAACATCGGCGCTAGCACCGCCTGATACAGATCCTGCGAGCAGCAGGGTGGGTTTGCGCATGTCATCGGGATATATTCTCTTTAGCGCCTTCGCAGCGCCCAATGGCCCTTTCCTTTTTGACAATGTTTTCTCTGAGGTGACTTTGGCAGTAAAGTAGTGCGTGTACTCGAGGTCGCTGTCGGATTTGCGGTGCGGCTGCTCGTCTGGCAAGGGGTGCTCGACCATCATCTCGAGCAGAGCAGTCTGGTGCTGCAGCGTGGCCGAGCGTTGATGGCTCGTGGCGGGGCGACGAAAGGACGGTAGACGAGATCCAGATCCGTGGACGGTGCTTTCTCGGGAAGCGTGAAGCGATGAGGAGCGCTTCACCAGCTTGTTCGGCGGCATTGGAGGCGGTGGACGCTCGCCAATCATGGGTGCTGTGGAGCCGTCGTGGGAGAAGGCCATTGATCCGTTGGAGCACGAGACGGATGGAGAGAGCGGGTGTGGGCTGGTGTCTCTACTTGAGGGTTGCGAGTTCGATATGGCGGACAGGCGTTTGATCCATGAGGGCCGTCTAGACGCAGCAGCAGGCTCCATATCCTCTATTTCGCCGTCACCGCGGGTCACGTAACTGTTGACTATCGCGTTGTGCGTTTGTGCATGCGGATCGACACTCGTCATCCTCCTCACTATGCGGCGCTGCGGACGGCCATCTTGGCTGAGGGAGGTTGCAAAGGGCACGCGGGAGGGGGCAGCGAGCGGGATGGGGACACTATAAGACGGTGCCGTCGTTGTCGTCGCCGTCGTCGTCGCAGTCTGAACCTGGGCAGGCATTGGGCGGCGCTCCAGCTCGCGTGCTGGCGCGGCTTTCCTTTTGTTTGAGGGAGCGTCGGGGGGGCATTCGCGACCAAAGGACAGGCCGACGGCAGAGGCACTGACGAGAGTGGCAGTGGCACAGAGCTGTGCAACAGTGTCAGTCGAGGCGCCGAGTACTACAGCAGAGCTATCATATTGCACGGCGGCCGCTCAAAACATGCAATACAAGGGAAGGGCTGCGATGCTGCCGACCACAGCAGCACGCAAGCGGCATGCGAGAGAACATTTTGAACGATGCGAGCGAAGATGACGAGCAGAGAGTCTAGTTACCGTCGGAACCGTTTTCATCCTCAGTGACAGAGCAGGACGCCAGGCAGGCTCTCTCGGGGCACTGTTGGCAGCGCTACGAGCATTCTGGCATCCACGGGTCGAGGGCTGCACGCGGGCAGATGGTCACAACACGGAGTCGGGGAGAGGCTCGTTGAACGCTCAGCACGCCAGCTGCAGCATCACGGAGCAAGGAGAAGGGGACAGGACGCAGCTGAGGCTGGACTCTGGAGGGAGAGTGGAGTCGTCGAGGAAGGCGAGCGGAGCAAGGCAGACGAAATGCAGCCGATGGATTGATGCTTGTTGCTGCTGCTCAGAAGCGTGCATGGGTCATTAGATGCACATCCTAGACAACAGCCGCTTACAATAATATTAGACGGATTAGCGAGCGACCTCGGGAACTGGGAGCGAGCTGGCAGCGGAGCGGAATGCCATTACATTACATCACACACAACATGGGAAGACAGGACCAGCGGGCCACGGCTGATGTGCATGTCTCTGTGAGCAAGTGAGCATCCACGCTGCCTACAGAGTCTGTTTGCTTGCTGCTCTGCTGCACCACCTGCCCAGTCACTCAGTCAGTCACTCACTCGCTCACTGAGGCTGCCCGCGGAACCTCGTAAATGCCAGCGCAGACATCACCACTGCGGCGCGCACCATGGCAGGCGAGATAGTGGCGCCGAAGTAACAACAATCAGGGACGAGCGCAGGGCAGCCAGCAAGGCGAGCAGTCCATTCGTCTAGTAGGCCGCCGATGGTCTGCGACTCTGCGACCGCTCTCCACGACAGCTTCCCGGCCCTGTGCAACACGCCGCTGTGATTCGTGAGCGCCATCTCGAACTCGTCGCGATCCCCTGCCGCGCCGTGGAGATTGTTTGTTGATCGCGCCGCATCGCTAACAATACTGTACTGATCAGCCGGCGTGCTGGGCCGCCGCGCACGCGTGCTGTCTTGCTTTTAGCCATGTTCGATCAGTTCGATACCCAGGAAAGGACTGTCATCCTGGACGATGAGCAGTTGAACGTGAAACGGCGACCACCGCCCGGCCAGGACCGCGACTCGGACAGCGCTCCACCAGAAGGAATTTGCTGTGATGAACCTCGAGCTCAAATTGCAAACTACCGTGCATGGATCCATTGCCCGGGACGTCGAGGACAGACACTGAAGTGACCGAACTGGACGGAAGTCTGACGATGCATGGATCTGCCGGCCATCCCGGCAGAACATCGCGCGCGGCTTGCCTCAATCCAGCCAGAAGGCGTCGTTAGCGCGCCGTGCCGCCGAAGTCGTGCTGTCGTCGGCGGGGCCGTGTGATTGGCTAAGAGCCAACTTCTCAAATCTTCGCCTGTGAGCACTTCGCACGTTTGACCATTGAATTCGCATCCGTCCCTCTCCGCCGGCATCCACCATGGAAGCTGAAATCAGAGCCCAGATCCCTGGCATTGACCCCATTCTCTCAGACTACTCGGTCGGCTATCTGACCCATGCCGCCAACTCCTTCACCTCGGACGCGGACCCCAATGCCCCATCTCCGCTTGAGGAAGCTGCCGCTGCCGTGAGTGCCCTGCTGCTCTCGGCCTCTGGAGACCTCTCGCCGCAGAACGAGACCAGTGTACAGAACCTCGTGGAAAAATTCATCTCGCGCCTCAACGCCGCAAATGGTAGCGACGGCGAGCGCCGCCAGATGGCCCCGTCGGCGAGGAAGCTGGATCAAGCCATCCACGTGGGCTCGCGGACGCACATGTCCACCACGCTGGGGCTGACGGGCGGTGGTGTTGACCTCGAGTCAGCGAATGCACGTAAAGTAGAGTCCAGAGTTGATCGTAAGAAGCTGGAAAAGGCCGAGCGCAAACTCAAGGCCAAGCAAGACCGCAAGGAGTTCAAGAACGTCGAGTATGAAGCCTCCAAGCTGCTCAACCAGCCCTCCGAGGCACAGAGCTATGAAGAATTCTACATGCAGGTCAATCCGCTGCAGCTGGGCAGCGATAGTTCTTCGAAGAGCAAAGACATCAAGATTGACAGCTTCGACATCTCCATCAGCGGCAAGCGCATTCTATCAGACAGCACATTGACGCTGGCATATGGCCGACGATACGGTCTGGTAGGTCAGAACGGTATCGGTAAATCCACTCTTTTGAGAGCACTCAGTCGCCGTGAAGTCAGCATTCCAACCCACATTTCGATTCTCCACGTGGAGCAGGAAGTATGTTCATCTCATCCGTGCTTGGAGTGCATACGTTGATGTGAATAGATTACCGGTGATGACACGCCCGCCCTCCAGGCTGTGCTTGATGCCGATGTCTGGCGAAAGCATCTCCTCAAGGAGCAAGAGGCAAGTCTCTTATCTTGAACTCGTTTCAATTTCTGACCGTAGCAGAAAATCACAGCCGAACTGGCGGAGCTGGAAGCCGAGCGCTCGACAATGGCAGACACATCTGCAGACGCAGCAATCCTCGACAAGCAGCGTGAAGGCCTCGATACAACTCTCAGCGATGTACACTCCAAACTATCTGAGATGGAGTCCGACAAAGCTGAACCTCGAGCGGCCAGTATTCTCTTCGGTCTTGGCTTTTCCAAAGAGCGACAACAATATGCGACCAAGACATTCTCCGGTGGTTGGAGGATGAGGTTGGCTCTTGCACGAGCACTGTTCTGCGAACCTGATCTTCTGCTTCTTGACGAACCGTCAAACATGTTGGACGTCCCCTCAATCACTTTCTTGTCCAACTACCTTCAAGACTATCCCAGCACGGTCCTAGTTGTCTCTCACGACAGGGCTTTCCTGAACGAGGTGGCAACGGACATTATCCATCAACATTCAGAGCGACTGGACTACTACAAGGGTGCCAATTTCGGTTCGTATCTTATCACCTGCATTTGGAGCATCAACATCGCCTCTAACATTTGCAGACTCTTTCTACGCAACGAGGGAAGAACGTCGAAAGACGGCCAAACGCGAATACGAGAAACAAATGGGCGAGCGTGCGCACTTGCAAGGTTCGTGCTTACAGGATCGACGCTCCATATTGTGGCTGACGTATTCGCAGCTTTCATCGACAAATTTAGGTACAATGCTGCGAAGTCGTCCGAAGCCCAATCAAGAATCAAGAAGCTAGAAAAGATGCCGGTACTGCAGGCTCCAGAAGCCGAGTACAGCGTACACTTCAAATTCCCCGAAGTGGAGAAGATGTCACCTCCTATTATCCAGATGAGTGGTGTAACTTTCGGTTACAACCCTGACAACATCCTGTTGAGAAACGTCGACTTGGATGTGCAGCTTGATTCGCGAATCGGCATCGTCGGACCCAACGGTGCAGGTAAGACAACGGCCTTGAAGCTACTCATCGGTGCGCTCTCGCCTTCTTCAGGTTTGATCTCACAGAACCCTCGACTGCGTATCGGCTTCTTCGCACAGCATCACGTTGATGGTTTGGATCTCAACGACAGTGCTGTCGGCTTCATGTCCAAACAATTTCCCGGCAAGACGGACGAAGAATACCGTCGTCACCTCGGCGCGTTTGGTATCACCGGGATGACAGGCCTGCAAAAGATGGAGCTTCTCTCTGGAGGTCAAAAGTCTCGTGTTGCCTTTGCATGTCTGTCATCGCAGAATCCACACATCCTCGTGCTCGACGAACCTTCCAATCACTTGGACATCGAAGCCATGGACGCGCTGGCAGAAGCGCTGCAGAAGTTTGAAGGTGGTGTGCTGATGGTCAGTCACGATGTCACGATGCTGCAGAACGTGTGCACGAGTTTGTGTAAGCAGCCCTTTGTGCATCTTCTCTCGCGCCCGCTAATGCTGTCCCAGGGGTGTGCGATAACGGCACGATTGAGCACTTTGATGGAACGGTCAAGGACTACAAGAAGCGCATCACATCTCAGGCGAATGAGGCGGGTGTGGTGCAGAAACACTAGATGGCCGAAACGTCTCGTAAGGGGTTCGCAAAGAGTATGGGTTAAACATGCTCCATACATACGATAACCGCCGTGCTCGTTGAGGTCGTGCAATCACCCGCTTCCGTGTGTCCTGCTCTAGTTTCTCAGTATGTAGTATTGTTTGCTATAAGCCACACCCCAAATGCATCACAGCTACTTAATGGACAGTCTATAGACGTTGACTATCACATTGGCTGGTCGTGTAGCGTCGAATGAAGGCTTCAAACGTGTCTCCGTGCAACTCTCGAGTTCACATGGATCTGTATGTAATCCGAGTCCTCGACGTCTTTGCGGTGTGAAGTGTCGACATCTCCATCATGTAGCAAATAAGAGCGATCTGCTGCTTTTATGACCAACAGAGTACATATACTTAGTTCATCTCAACGGAGAAAGAACAAACTGGGCACATGTGACGTCGCTTCCACTTGGGATGTTGGAATAATTGAATCAGGGAAGCCGCGCTAGGCCAGAAGCAATTAGGAAGGCGCGAGATCCTTGTCCACCGCTCATCAGACAGCTTCACTTCATAGCCGCGAAACTCGCCCACTCGCCCACCCGCACAGTTGACCCGCCTCTGCTGTCCGCTGCAGCCCCAATGCTTCTCGTCTGCCTGTGAAAGACACCGCCGACCATTGACTGAGCGCAGCGGCTGTTCCCCGCGCTAGACGAAGCCCCCAGCGCCCTCGACCAGCTGGTTCACCGAACAACCGTCGCCTTGTCGCAGACGCAGCCCTCCCATTCAAACGGCTTGTCCGTAGTCACTCATTTGCCTTCCAACGACAGCCATAGCAACGACGAGCGCCCGCCATACTCAGTGACTGCACCCGCCCACGTCGCAGGAGCAATAACAACCGTCGGCGAATCACCGTACCCCCCTCCTTTCTCGTCACTCTACTTCCCGCCCAACGACGGCAGCGACGACCACCACAAAGACTGTGTCGCCGAGCAGCACGACTCGCCCCCGGCCTTTTCATCCGCGCCGCCATTCACCGAGTCGTCGTCTTCCGCTGCGGCTGCTACATTCGCAGAGACCAAGGCTGCCCTTCCCCGTGACACCAAAGACGGCTCCAGCAGCAAGGATATCGACGACGGAGAACCGCCGCCTCCCTACAGCGAAGGCTCGAGCCCTTTGGATTCCTTCACCTACGTAATGGCGTCTGCAGGAGGACCCGCGAGTATCATCACCCAGGTGTCGCAAGGGGGTGGTGGCCCGCCGATAAACACGCTGGGAGGATCAGACGAGAACATCACGTTGGAGCTGAGGTAACGCGGACTGATAAGCTGGGATGCAGGCTTTTGCTAATCAGAGTAGGGGATCGCGCTTCACGCTCTCTCGAGATGAGCTCCTTACCCTTCCCGAATTCGTGCTCCTCTCCCTCTTCCCCAATGGCCTCCTTCCCGATGGCCACATGAGCTCATACCATGACGGTGATGTATACCCAGTCGATGTTGGTGCTCCTGATCCTTCCCCTCCTCCCAACGCTCGCGCCAACTCCATCCACATGATCTTGTACCATCTCTCCAATCCCGCACTATATTTATCTGACAATATCTATTTTTCTCAGTACGACCCGCACTCCCTCCAATACATGCTCGAGTTCTTCCGGAATGTGGCACAGACTATTCCAAATTCGCCCCCTTCCCCCACCGCCGCCCCAGACGTTCCCAGCGAGGCGCATGCTATTGAGCCTATGCATGGTTCTGCACGGGACATGCTTCAAGATCGTGCCGGTATAATCGTGCTCCGAGAAGACCTCGACTTCTACGCAATTCCGCCCCACCGCGACATCTCGCAGCCGGAGATGATTGAGGTCAAACGAGCTGCTGGTGAAGCGCTATTGGAGCAAAATGGCATCTTTTCCGGTCTACGTAAGAGCGAGGAACCAGGGACGACCGAGCAGCATCTTATTGAGATGTTGACGGCAGGGTAAAATTCTCAATCCTTTTGTACCGACAGTCTGCTAACCACGTGCAGTGGGTTTAATCACGAAGATCGATGGGGACATCGTGCTGGAGAGCCGAACAAGGCTGTTATCTGCAGTATCGCGCTAGCTCGTCTGAGGACCGACATCAAGGGCAACGACCTTGCGAACAGCAACGCTGTCGGTATGGCCCAGAAGCTGCTCCTTTTCTGGAGGAAACCGGCTCGTCGGTGCTGGTGGGAAGGTGTTGAGCTTGAGAACGTTAGGGGCGTCGAGGGCAAGCTAAAGGTGTGGATCAGGAGGGTCTGGACGCTCGAGATGGTAAGCCCACCGCACTTGAACAAGCGAATTGCCAGCCACTAACAAAATACAGAGCGTCATCGGCTTGCGTTAGGACAAGCACCACATCTCCTTTGTCGTTTCTGAAACAGCGTCCCCTTCCCTTTTCACACCGAGCCTACCTATTCTTCGACAATCCGACACCAGTTTGTTTACAATGACCAAATCATCTTCACCGCCCTCGACACGTTGAAAAGGCAATCGGGGTTTTGCGAGTTAGCGGGTTCTTCCCTTTTATATTGTCATTGTTTGATACCTCTCTCTCCTTGTCTGGTATCGTACACGGCCAGGGTAGATGTCGGATATCCATAGCAGCAGCAGCATTTGCTTTTTCAAGCTGCGTGCATGTTTGCACACACCATGCAGTGGTAGATTGAGCGGTTGGAGTAATTTGAAGTACATAACTGTAGCCTAGCGGGCGTGGTGGAAATTGGGGGAGATATAATATTGATCCAATGAGGAAACTTTTTTTTGGACCGAGTGCCGTGCCGTGCTGTGCTGTATTCTCCACCTCAAGTGCCTGCTCCCGGATAGCAAAAGCAACGTCCATAGTTTTCTTTTCCCCCAGCACTTACCAACTCGCATTGCTTCTTCGACGCCTGAACCACGCCATCTCATCTCATCTCATCTCATCACATCGCATCGCATCTCTCCCTTGCACCCCCGATCCTCACATACCACCTCGTTCCCGCAGCACCCAAGTCTCACCCTTCCCCACCCGTAAATGCTACGGTCCCGCGTGGCGACCCCACAGCAGACCGTCACGTCATGGAAGTCCAAGCAACACAAAACCCGCGTGGCTGAAACAGAAGCAAAAAAAGGTCAGGCTCCATGGCACCAGGCACCGCATGTTGGACATGCTGTCGGTCCCTTTGAGAACGGGTAGGTGGGTCCAATACATGCGTACGCGGTTACACGCCGTGCATCGCAGCGCATCGCATCGCATCACATCGCATCGCAGGCGCGGTGCAGGCGTAGTGCATAGCAGGTACGACGCCTACAGACACGGCTCGAGTGCGGGATTTTCCAGGTACGGAGGGCGGCGTATGCACGGGTACTTGAATCGAAAGGAGGGTAGAGAGAGAGAGGGATGGTGATGAGTGAGTAGTGGTGGTGGTTGTGGTGGTGGATCTGAACCGTCGTATGTTGTGTAGCACTCTGATACTGACTGATGGGGATCTGATCCCTATGCGGGCTTTTTGTACATGTTTGCAGATGTGGATTGGAGGATGTAGAAGGTACGTAAGGGAGGAAAGAAAAACGTTACTAGTCATCTGTCGTGATATCGCGGGATGAATGAAGCCGTCTGTCCGTCCGTACTCCAGAGCATGATGGCGACATGCATCAAACACAGATACGTTCTTGAACTTTAAGTTGCGGAAGAAGCAATATCGGCGACGGCTAGCAGGTTTCGGTGAGCCAGAGCGACGTCAGTAGAATGCTGGAAGGAGGCATGTTGAGGTATATAGAGGTGTCTCTTATACGTCGTGCTGCTTGTTAACGGCGAAGTGCATACTCGCACGCATGTACATTGTACGCTCACGTTGTCAAGGAGGATGTCGGGCGACCAAAGTGTACGGAAACATGCACATGGGACGGTGATCGGCGATGCGGCCGTCGTGCACATATGCGAGGAGTGTTGTTTATGCACACGGAAGCTTCGGGACGGTAAGTAGACAGCCAGAGGGTGCGCCCTTCGACGCTTGATACTCGCAATTTATCCATAACGTCAGCACATAGAAGGGTTGAAGAAGGTGGTGCTCATCGAGTGGGTGTGGAACCCGCATATCTTGATTCTTCCACAGGCCATGCCAGTGGTGATCTACCGTACCGCCAACGGCCTACTGATCTTTTGTTGAGCTCATCTTCTCCGAACTCTTACATGTAACGACCACTCTATCTTGACCGAGGTTGAAGGGTCAAGTTGGTGGTATGCTTGAAAAAAACGCCAAAATCCCAGTAATCCCAATCCGCCCTTATGCTATGCCGTTGAAGACAAGAACTTTTTCGAAATGGTATCATTCCCCAATCATGACGTCGTGTTGAAACTTCCAAAACAAATGTGAAAAGCTCTAGTAGCGGTAGATGTCGCTCTTGAAAGGACCCTCAATAGGAAGGCCAAGGTACTCAGCCTGCACGTTACTGAGCTTTGAAAGCTTGGCGTTGACGTGGTCGAGGTGAAGAAGAGCGACCTGCTCGTCGAGGATCTTAGGCAGCACGTAGACGCCAACGTCGAGCTTGCCGGTCTTGCCGAACTCGACGTACTTGTTTCCGAACTCCTCGTCGCCGGCCTTGTACAGCATGATCTGGGCAAGAACCTGGTTGGTGAAAGAGCAGGACATGACAAAGGAAGAGTGGCCGGTGGCACAGCCTAAGTTGACGAGACGGCCCTCGGCGAGAAGGATGATGTGGCGGCCGTTCTTCATCAAGAAGCGGTCGACCTGAGGCTTGATGTTCTGTACCGACTTGGCATTGGCCTTGAGCCAGGCGACGTCGATTTCGATATCGAAGTGACCAATGTTGCATACGATGGCATCGTTGGGCATAGCCTCGAAGTGGGTGCCAGTGAGAATGTCACGGCAGCCGGTGGTGGTGACGAAGATCTGACCCTGGGAAGCGGCCTCCTCCATGGTGGTGACCTGGTAGCCGGAGACAGCGGCCTGAAGGGCGTTGATGGGATCGATCTCGGTGACGATGACACGAGCACCCATGCTGTGGAGAGCCTGAGCACAACCCTTGCCGACATCGCCGAAACCGGCAACGACAGCGACCTTACCAGCAATCATGACATCGGTGGCACGCTTGATACCGTCGACGAGCGACTCACGGCAGCCGTACAAGTTGTCGAACTTGGACTTTGTGACGGAGTCGTTGACGTTGATGGCAGGAACAAGCAGACCGTGCTCCTTGTTCTTGAGCATTCGGTACAGGTGGTGAACACCAGTGGTGGTCTCCTCGGACACACCGTAGCAGTCCTTGAGCATCCCTGGGTACTTCTTGTGGACAAGAGCAGTGAGATCACCACCGTCGTCGAGGATCAAGTTCAGCGACTTGCCGTCCTTGAAGGCGGTGAGCTGCTGCTCCAAGCACCAGTTGTATTCCTCCTCAGTCTCGCCCTTCCAGGCAAAGACGGGCACACCAGAGGCGGCAATGGCGGCTGCGGCGTGGTCCTGCGTGGAGAAGATGTTGCACGAGGTCCAGGTGAGCTCCGCACCGAGGGCCTTGAGTGTCTCGATAAGGACGGCAGTCTGGATGGCTACGTGGGGTCAGCCGAGCCTTGCGGGGCAGTTGGAAAAGGACACGAACTCATGTGCAAGCAACCAGCAATGCGGGCACCCTTCAATGGCTGCTCCTGTGCGTACTTCTCCCTCGTCGCCATGAGACCAGGCATCTCATTCTCGGCGAGTTCAATCTCACGGCGGCCGAACGCCGCAAGCGAGATGTCGGCGACCTTGTGCTTGTGGGCGGGAGCAGACATGGCAGAGGATGGATTAAGATGTGTGGAGTTCAAAAAGGGTATATGGAGAGGAATTTGAGCGAGAATGAGGGGAGGAAGAGGAAGAAGAAGATGAAGAAGAACGGATTGACGGCGAGGGTTTCATAAGTACGGCAGTTATCTGCCCCGCTTAGACTCTTTCTGCCACGCTTCACCGCTTTGGGGCCCGCTACCATTCATTGGCTGTTCGGACATCAAACAACGATTGTGCGGCGAGGTTTGAGGCAGTTCTCAGTCATTTTCCTGCTCCACAAAGGAGGTTTGGCTTCGAGTTATGCATTTAATCGATATGCACAGATACCAGAACATGTGATTCTTGACTGACCATGTGAACACACATATCAAGGGCATTTTCCTTGCGATAAAATTCCAGTTTCGGTGTAACCTTCCTTAGTTATTGAACTTGCAATTGATTTAAGGTATTTAAAATACCAGCTGCTGTTAAGCCAGTCTTTGCTCTGCCGGATAATTTTGACGCACTTGCTCCTATGTCGTTAAGTTGAGATCTGGAGTCTCGGCTACTGGCTAGAACGGAACTGCATCTGTATAAAAAAGGTTTGAATTCTACCTGGTATAGATCGGATTCAAGTAGAGCGCCGAGACATAATCTTCGAATGCTCGGATAGCGTAGGAATTGTGCGTCTATGCTGTCGCCATAGGATGATCATCCTTCGAATTGGGCTCTGGTAGGTTCGCGTCTTTTTGGCTGCTGAACACATCTACACTGAACCTCTTTACACGTTAGACAGGACCTGGAACGAAATGAGGGTTCTCACATGCCGTCTCCTTACGGGACAGTCCTTGCGCCGTCGTTTCTCGCATGATCTAAATGTACCGAAACATGTTGTTCTTCACGCTTCTCTTCATCGAAACGGGCTGCCCGTCTTCATATTCAATTCCGGATTCTCCGCCATCACCCGCCAAGCCTTGCATTCTCATCTGAAGCTCTTTGTCTAGCTCGGCTTGAGTTTTCTTCTTGGGTTGCTGTTCGGTTGAGGTCTTAGTCGACGTCTACTAAGCATGTTAGGATGATATTGTCAGCAAATATCATGTGGACTGACTGGTGCTCCATCCTTTTCTTTCTGAGAGTTTTCCCCATTCGTCGATGAAAAGCGCTGCGAGTACTTCAGTGGCTGATTGAAGGTGAAATGTTTCGTGAAGGACGTCGATGTAGTCAACCGTGCTGCTTTCTGACGAACAGACATTGTGTTACGGCAATACAAGAGATCTCATCGTAAGAGCGTGAGAGATCAACTCAAGGCGAGTGTAAATTGTGACGTCGAAGTGACATTCACTCAAGATACGATGACTAAGTGTGCCAAGACACTAGCATCGCGACGAATCTAAACTTCGTCTTCGCGGTCGCATATCGCGCAACAACTCTTCAACGTCCATCTCAAGCTACCGCGTCAACTCACGTAGGGATTTACCTCGAATACCCGGGCAAGTTGACTCGTTCTCGCGATGGTCGTCACCAAAGTTGGACAGTGGTCGAACGTAAGTATGCCGGCCGCACAATACAAGAATTGGTGTTAACCCCTCTCAGGTTGAAGACGAAGTCCTCAAAGCGGCAATATCGAAATATGGGCTTAACCAGTGGGCGCGATGCGCCTCTCTCCTCGCGAAGAAGACGGCGAAACAATGCAAGGCGCGATGGAACGAGTGGCTGGATCCGTCAATCAAGAAAACGGAATGGTCGCGGGAGGACGATGAGAAGCTCTTGACTATGGCCAAACTTCTTCCGACGCAGTGGCGCACGATAGCACCCATAGTCGGACGGACAGCCACGCAATGTTTGGAGCGATACCAAAAGTTGCTGGATGAGCAGGAGTCTCGGGAGAGCGGTGATCTGGGTCTTGCTGGTCCAGATGGAGGGGAATCAGCGGCCCCTACAGCGGAGGATGTGCGACGCCTACGCCCTGGAGAGGTCGACGCCTACGCCGAGAGCAGACCCGCTCGACCAGACGCGATAGACATGGACGAAGAAGACAAGGAGATGTTGTCGGAAGCACGTGCACGCCTTGCCAACGTGAGCGGGAAGAAGGCCAAGCGGAAGGCGCGTGAGCGGCAGTTGGAAGAGTCACGAAGGCTGGCTTTGCTCCAGAAGCGACGTGAGCTGAAGGCTGCGGGCATCAACATCAAGATCACACCGAAGAAGGGCAATCACATTGATTACAACGCCGATGTGCCACTGGAGAAGGAGGTGCCTGCGGGTTTTTATGATACACTTGAAGAGCTAGACCGCAACGAGCACCAGCGAGCGGCTTTCGATCCCCGCAAACAGCAACTTGCGAACAAGCGTAAAGCAGAGCAGCAGGAGGAGCAGGGAGGTAGCAAGCGGAAAAAGAACGATGACAAACCTGGTGGGCTAGCTGCGTCTTATGCCAAGGCTGCGCAAATGCAGAGGATACGGGAGGCGGAACAAAGCAGCAAGAGACGTTCACTCGTGCTACCTGCGCCCCAGGTTGGAGATGCGGAGCTTGAGGATATAATCAAGATGGGCATGTCTGGCCAGCGGGCAATTGCAGGTGGTAGTAGCGACAATGCTGCTACACAGAGCTTGGTGGGCAACTATTCCGGCTTGGTTGGAAACACCCCTATCCGCACGCCCATGGCACCGAAAGAGGAGGACGTCATCGCGAACGAAGTCCGTAACGCACGCCTGCGGACCGAAACACAGTCGGCGCTACTGGGAGGCGACAATCCCGACCTCGTGGAGGACGACAAGCCCTTGGCCCTACCGGGTGCCACACCACGCCATCAAATCGTCACGCCGAACCCTTTAGCAACTCCGTTCCGTCAAGCTAATGGCGGTCCAGAAGCTACACCCGTGCGTCAAGGGCCGGGCGCAACCCCCATGCGGACACCTCGAGACAATTTCAACCTGAACCAGGAGAACAACATGCAGCTTGTTGGGCAGACGCCGCGAGACTTGCGTTTGCAGGAGAATGTCAAAAGGCAGGACATGAGGCGAAAGCTCGCAGCGCTTCCGAGACCAAAGGAGACGAGCTGGGAGTTTGAGCTTCCAGACGAGCGAGCAGAAGACACGGCAGTCGAAATCAGCGAAGAGGATGCTGCGGAGATTGACCGACAAAAGAAAGCAGCTGAAGCAGCTGCTGAAAAGGCCGAGTTCGCCCGACAGACTCAGGTCATTCAAAAATCTCTTCCGAGGCCCTCCGTCATTGACATTGATGCCTTGATGAAGAGGGCTCTCGACATTTCCGACCCGATTGAGCGTGAAATCGAGAAGGAAATGGCCCTACTAGTCGCCAACGACGTGCATAAATTTGGCGGCGGCAAGCTGTCCGGCACTCCGCAACCGCTTGAGAAATTAAGCGACACAGCACTTCGGACGGCGAAGATGGAGCTGGCATTAGAGTTGTCCATGACGAGCGGGAAAGATCAGAAGGCATTCCATGAGCAGTTCGGTACGGCTTGGATCAATCTGCATGGGTCATCGACTCTCCCTGGTCTCGATGGCTATGAGGAGGATGAGATCGACGAGCATCAGATGATGGTTGAAGCGTTCAACAACGCCCAAGATAAGATCATTGATATTGCACAGCAGGCGAACAAGATCGAGAAGAAGCTGTCGACGCATCATGGCGGGTACATGAAGCGATCCGCGCTTCTTCGGCAGAAGATCTCGGATGCATCATCTGCGCTCGAGAAAGCAAAGGTCGCGCTTGATTCTGCGAGGACTATGCAATACTCGGAGCAGACTGCGATTGGTAGGCGATTGGAGAGCCTGCGCGAAGAAGTGACATTCGTCAGCAAGAGGGAGCGAGAGACGCAGGAGCTGTATAGGAGGCGCAAGGACGAGTTAGACAGTCTGCAAGATGCAGTCGATGGAGCGCATTGAGGGATGTATAAAGGTGTTATTTGCATGCATGGATAGCAGATTGGCATGGGATGCATGGGCTGGCGTTAATCGTAGGCATGTAAGAGTTCTGTAGTGTGTAGTGAAGATACCAGGGCTTCGGGCCTCCAGAAGTTAGAAACAGCCTTAGCCAATTCGTGGTCGTTCGAAACGTGCCCGCCCCACAATACACGTTGTCGGGAAGCACTAGTTTGGGCAAAGCGTGAGCGCACGTTCCTGCATGCATGGGGTGTTTGTCTGGTGTTCATATGTGCAAGGCAGAACTGAGCTGGACCGGTGCGGTAGCGAGCAGCGAGCATACGCCGCAGGAATCCATGTTCTCACCGTGCTCCAAGCTCGCCCGTCTCCACGAGTCCACGCGATGTCAGGCCCGCTAGAGCGGCAGAGGTGCAGGGGCGTTCGGTGACCGGGTGAGCCCTGAGGAACCCTCGCTCCACTACCAGTTGGCCGGAGGTCGCAGCGCAACCGCAGCAGCAGCATCATTGCCCACCCAGCCAGCTCTCCATGCCTCTCTGCCTATACGCCTATTGATTGCTACCGGTACCCCAGGCCTTTTGCGCTCCAGCACGCCTCTCTCAACGCTCAACGCTCAACGCTCTGCGCTCTACGCTCTACGCTCTTCCCCCGCGCGCCGCATGCTTCTATACAGCTAAGTGGGCATGGGCCGCAACGCGAGAAAACGCATTTCGTATGGTAGGTTCTATCCCCTCGTCGCCCTTGCTGCAATCGCTCCACCCAGCTGACCTCGCGCGAAACAGTGCTGCCGCTTGCGAAATCAGCGGAAGGGCACAGGCTGGGCGTCAATGGCTTGGCCGTCGACCCAGCCAATTCTATCCTGTTTGTCCCCGCATGCTCATGCTCCAGCTACCTTGCGCTCCAACTGACGCCGCACAGCTACTCGGGCGGACGAGACGGAGTGATATGTGCTTGGGATCTGCACCTTGACCTGAAGTCCAGGAGCACCGAAGAGAAAGACCCTTTTGCCGACTCAAATGCGCCCAACTTCAAGCCGCCGCCGACGCAATTCCGCCAGCAGGTACAGGCGCACACGCACTGGATCAACGACATTGCTTTAGCACACAGGAACCAAGCCCTCGTTTCGGCCTCCTCAGACATCACCGTCAAGGTCTGGCGGCCCGACGCGCAAGATGTGCTTCCTCCACAGACCATCGGCCTCCACACCGATTACGTCAAGCGCGTAGCGTCTCCCGGACCGCACGAGAATTGGGTAGCTTCTGGTGGGTTGGACCATAAGATCAGCTTGTGGGACCTTAATGGCGGTGGCCAGAAGCTGCAGATAGCTGTGGGCGAAGATGAGAACACGGCCAAGGGTTCTGTATACGCTCTTGCGGCAAGTCCGTCCATTATAGCAAGTGGTGGTCCAGAGAGCATTGTGCGCATATGGGACTCGAGAACAGGAAAGCGCATTACCAAATTTGTTGGGCACACGGACAATGTGCGAGATGTCCTCATTACGCAGGATGGCGACACGATTCTTACAGCCTCTTCAGACCAGACTGTCAAGGTCTGGTCCATGACAGCAGGACGATGCATGTATACCCTCACTATGCACAACGACAGTGTCTGGTCCTTGTTTTCTGACGACCCTCAACTTTCCATCTTTTACTCCGCCGACCGCTCGGGTATAGTAGCCAAAAGCGACGTGCGCAATTGCACCGAGTGGGACGAGGGTGTCTCGGTGGCAGTCTGTCAGGAGCACGAGGGCGTGAACAAGGTGATTGCGGCTGGAGACTATCTCTGGACTGCCACATCCAGCTCAAGTATCAATCGATGGAACAGCGTGGATAC
Organism: Byssothecium circinans; assembly: GCA_010015675.1. Classification (NCBI taxonomy): domain Eukaryota; kingdom Fungi; phylum Ascomycota; class Dothideomycetes; order Pleosporales; family Massarinaceae; genus Byssothecium; species Byssothecium circinans. The sequence goes on along the minus strand of ML976992.1, from coordinate 286,165 downwards.
CACATCCGAAGTAGCATTGCCGGAATCGTACAAATGGCACAGATCGAGCGTTGCGACTACACGGTCACGCCATCCGTCGTCGCCAATACCAAACCCACCCCCAACGAATGGTGCAGCACCCAAGATACCGTTCAAGGCCCTGCTACGCATGTCCAATACGGCACCATTCCCTCAATTTGCTGGAAAGGATGCCGATGCTTCAACATTGTACTCAATCACAAGCACGCGGAAACCGTCTGAAGTGCTGGCTCAATCAGGGAATGGCGCTATCATTCCCTGGCAAGACCTTCCTGACTTCACTATTGAAGGCCAGAACGGTCTCATCAAGCACCATTTGCTGAGCGATCGGCGGAGAGTGCTCACCCTTGATACCGCTGGGGAAGTGATACTTTGGGACCTCATCGCATGTGTACCCATCAAATCGTTCGGCAAGCGTCACCTTGAAGATGTAGAACCCGAAGTCAACACCAAAGAGACGGTCGCCCATTGGTGCAATGTGGACACGAGAACAGGAAGCTTGACGTGTGTACTCGAAGAGAACTACTGCTTTGATGCCGAGATGTACGCCGACGAGCTGAAGCTGGAGGAAAAAATCGACTTCCGAGATGATCAGAGAAGTATGTTCTGTAGCACATTCAATCAGTATCAATGCTAACACCCATAGTTAATCTCGGCAAGTGGATATTACGTTACCTGTTTTCCAATCTAATCGACGAGGAGATCAAACGGGACGCGGCTTTCCGGGAGTCTTTAATCAAAGAAAAGGCCGTAGCTACTCGACCAACCAGCATTGAGATACCACAGTCAAATATCAACGGTTGGAAAGACACATTATCTGGACCTATATCTAGCTCTACCATCCGACCCACCAACGGCTTTCATCTCCCGGCTACAACACCTGGACTTTCTATCGGGTTGGCCACTCCAGGCATAGCTCCACCTAGTGCTAGCCACAACACTGTTTTGACGCCCACGACCGAAGAAGGTGCACAGCTCGAGAAGACGCAAACTCAACGTAGCTCCACGCAGGATCAACCCGACTACTTTTCCCGGGCAGCTACCAACAACGGCAAGCCTCAAGGCTCTACCGACGAGTCGACGGATTCTGCCGCAGAGAACGCGCCGCAGTCACCAGCAGAGGACCTGCCAGCCGACAAGAAGAAGGGTAAGAACTTATTTTCGAAAAAATTCGGTATGAACTTCAACATGAAGAAGTTTGGCACTTCTTCCACAGCCACCGAGGCACCGAAGCCCGCACCCCCCGATGAGAAGGCGGAGGACAGTGATTCACGGTCCAGTAAAACGGACGAGAAGACCCACGAAGATAATTTCTTGGGAGTTATCTCGAAGATACGGCAAAGCTATGAGGAGCAGTTGGTCGCTGGTGCGCAAACGGTGGAAACACAGATCGCACCTAGTCTGCCGAATGAGACACCAGTGCTCAAACCACCGGCCTCCACTACTATTCTGATACAAGAGGACCGCCCAGATGCTGGTGGTGTAGCGGACCTCTTCGAAGGCAAGGTCGGCTCACTCGGTCAACAGGCTGATCTCATCGAGAAGTGCGCTCCAGTGTGGCTTGCTGACGTGCTCCTTCGTGTAAGTATTGTAGTCACCCTCAATTTACCCATATCCAAATATCAGGGTATAGCTGACGCCCATAGAACCAAATCCCGATCAAAGACATTGTCAAAGTCTCCTTCATTCTCGAGCCGTACCAGAACCAGCTTCCTTCAATATCTCATGACGGGTATTTCCCCTCTTTCCTACCGTCTCTAAATCAACCCCGCCAGCAAGACAGTACCACTTCTCTTGCAGCTCCTTACAAAGTCACGACATCCTTACTGTATCCGCTCGCAGAGGCTGCGACGTCTCCTTACTCCGATCACGTCGAGAAAGTCAGATCCGTTGCTAACACGCCTCAAAGCAACAACCGGCTGAATGCGAACCGTATGCTAAGGGCGAGAAAGATCTTGGGATATGTGGCAGAGCGCATCGAACCCGCGCCTACTAAAGAAGAGCTGGAGAAGATGGAGAGGGAGGGTGAGAAGCCGTTGAAGCACGAAGAATACTTGGAGCTGTATTGCAACAACCAGGCACGTAATTCCGATTGTACACCCAATCACATGCATGGGAGAGGATGGCTAACAGTGCACAGCTCATCTCACCAACAATGACCCTCGCATCTATTCGCGCACATGTTTGGCGTGGCGGCGGCGATGTGGTCTTGTACTACAAAGCAACCGGACGTAAAGAGATCAAGTCCATGCCTCCGTTGGGCGGTAACCTCATTCCAGGAAGCTCTGGCGTCTCTGAGGGCAAACCTTCATCTGAAGCGGAGAGGAGTAGCCAAGGAAGCTCAGGAGGAATTCTCGAGGGCAAAGCATTATAAGGTAGGAGCTATTGTCTTGTTTCATTGCTGCAGCGTGTTTGGGTAAGGCTGGGTTGGGTGGCATAGAGTTTGGAGAGGACGTGCTCACTGATTCGGTTCCTCGAACAGAGTTAGATGATGAGAAAACCCCGGGCAGATGCTTGTTTTTGGGTAGTGTATATAGTTGGATAATGGTTGGGGGGTCGATGATGTCGTTACTTCGCGCATGCCTTAGCATGGTGTGTATATTGCATGGCATGAGCCTAAATTGGGTATTCATGTTGGTATAATACAGTCGTCCACCTTACCTACACCTCCATCTCTAATCGTACATTTATCTTCTGTCCTTCCACAGCAACACAGCTCACGCCTCCTCCACACCCCCCAACAGATTACTTCCCCACTGATAACTCCCCAAGAAAATCGCCCCTCCCGCACTAATCCACCCTACCCTCGGTCCAATCCCCGCAATGAATGCCCTCGGCCCACTCTGCCTCAATATCGTCCTCAGCATCTCGCCCATAGCAACCTTCTCCTTCGCAAGCATCATCCGCGTCTTCAGTACATCGAGCGGTGTCGTGACTCCAGCAGCCACAGCCCCCGCTACACTCCCCAACAGTCCTCCCTCCAGCCCCGAGACCTCTGAGCGGCCTTTACTATTCATCCGCCACCGCTTCAGCGCTTCCCACAAGGGAAACTGTATGACTGTGAACGGCACCTCACGGATAATAGTAATCGACCAGCCGCGGTACAACTCCCGCCAAACATGCGCCAGACCATGCGCATGTCTCTGCCTCAAAATATACGTCAGCGCTTCGAGGGAAGAAGCATGCTGCACAGCCTGAGCCCGCTGCTTCACAACCTCCATCGGCACCCTAACCGCACAAGCCGCTACCTCCCCCAAACTAGCCGCCAGCATATGCACACCCGCTTCCCTCCCCTGTCTCCCAAAGACCCCCCCTGCATCTACGCCGCTGTGATCGATATACAGCTTCCCTTCTGCATTGCGTGCCGTGGATGGAGGAGGCGTAAGCTGCCGTTTTAGGGAGTCGTAGGTTATGAAGAAGAGGGCTGCACCGGGGGCGGAACCGATTAGGGCGCTACCGACACCGCGGTAGATGCCGCTGAAGCCGCCGGAGGAGGCGAAGCCATGGGAGGATTGGAGACGGGTTTTCAGCGTGTCGAGGGGGTAGAGGGTTAGGTCTACGGTTGTACCTGCTATCCCGCCTGCCTGTATGGTGTGAGTGGTTTGATAGAGCTTGAAAGGGTTCAGATAATGTGAAAGTTTAGAGTTTCCGCGAAAATGATGCAGAAGAAAGAGCTTGCGCGGGCAATGTGTGCGAGAAAGCGGGATCGGAGGAAAGTTTGCGGTTAGAGAGGGATTGAGTGAAATAGAGGGGGGATTGGAAGGAATTGGCTTACTATGAGAGATCGTAGATATGGCGACTCGACCCATGCGTTCGAGTTTGTGGGCTCGAAGACATGCTGCATGCTGTGTGTCGGAAGTTTAAGAGCTTCGAAAAGTTCACCGTCATCATCACCATCACGCTCATCGCGTCGATCTTTCGGTAAGATTAATGGGTCCGTGCTTCAGCCTCTTCAGCCTTATTTATGTTGATATCGTTAGCGTCACTAGCCACACACATCCCAGATTTGGACCATCGCGACATGAACAACTCTTCCCTTCTTCTCACATCGAATCATCGTCGAAAGCTCAGCTCGTGGCTCCCGGATACTAACCATTTTCTCTTTGTGCAGTTTTGAGAACTAGAAACTGACAATGAGTAGCACAGGAATCTCACTGAGGTGTTTGGCGAGCACGAAGGTCTGCGGAGAGGTGGAGATAAAAGGTGAAAAGGTGAAGATAAAGGACGAAGTTGTTGCAGGTGATGAGTCTGGAGAATTCTTTCCGTACGGATGGGATTTCGTTATGGGAGGAGAGGACGCGGGCTTCTGGGGGCCGCGGGATCACCTCGAGACGGCGATTGAAGGTGAAGAGAAGGGATTGGAGGACGACGAGATCGGTGAGACAGAGCCGAAGGACGCGGAATCGGGCAGTGGCGCAGACTCCAGCAGTGACGCAGACCGCAGAAGTAACTCGGACTCGGGCAGTGATGCGGATTCTGGCAGCGACTCGGACTCGAGCAGTGACTCCGACTCCAGCAGCGACTCTGACTCGAGTGGAAGAAAGGCAGATAGCGTCGTCTCCCTCCAATACCCGGCCGACCAGCACGATCCGATACGCGTGAGCTGTATCCAGGACGCCCAGATCTCCCCGGATGGATCATGCATCTTCACTGCCGACGCTTCGCGCAAGTTCACCGTCTACCCGTTCAATCCTTATATGCTCGACGACGAGCCCACTCGTGGTCTGGAACCTTACGCAGTGTTCCAGGCAACCGATCCCATATGGTCTTTTGCAGTCAATCCACGCTTCGACCTCAATGACATGCACAAAACCACAGTCCTTCTGGGCTGCCGTGACCAGTACGTGCACCTCTACAACGCGCTATACAACATGTCCAAATTTTCCCAAGGACGCCCGTGCCAGGACCCAGCCCTCCCAGTCGACATCTCCCACAAACTCGCCGCCTACAAGATGGTGTGTCCCCTGACCGAGGCCATTCATTCGCCACTGAGCCTCGCATACTCGCACTGTGGTAACTACTTCTACGCCGGTCATCAAGACGTGATATCCATCTTCGACATGGACCGCAAGGACAAGCCAATGACCGACATCCGAACCATTCCCTCAAAGCGCAACAAGCTCAAAGGCGGAGGCCGCGGCTTCAAGGGCCATATCACCGCCCTCGCCCTCTCACCTTCCACGCCATACTACAACGCTGGCGTCTTAGCAGCGGGGTCTCGCACGCGTTACGTCGGCCTCTACGACGGCAACACGGGACAAGAAGTGACGCACTTCGATCTCCCCGATATAATGTCGTCCACGACCATCCACGACAGAGACGTAAAGGGTGTGGAAGGCAAAGGTGTAACGCATATGAAATGGAGCTATGACGGCATCTATCTCTGTATCGCCGAGCGCAAGTCCGACACCATCCTCATCTACGACTCGCGCAACTTCTCGCTCGCGCTGGGCCATTGTGCGGGTCGGAAGGCGCTTACGAATCAGAAACTGGGCTTCGATATCCGTATCACCGCGGACATCTACGGAGACGTGGATCAGCAGGTTTGGGCGGGTGGTACGGATGGGATGGTCAGGGTGTGGAAGGAGCCGTGGTTGAAGGAGGGTGCCATGGAGGCGGATGAGGTGATAGATGTTGGGGGGCCGGGAGAAGGTGCCGTTGTTGCGAGCCTTGCGCATGGGGATGGGAGGGCGGTGGTAGTTGCCAAGGGCGCTTGTGAGATCGAGAAGTCGAAGAAGAGCAAGAGGTCTGGAAAGAAGAAGACTGACAGCACCGCGTCGTCGAGACTCAGCCAATGGGGCAGTTTGGATATACTGAGGTTGGGAAGCTATGAGAAGACAGACGAGCACATGGCGGGTTGGGGTTGAATGATGCCGGCTGTCTGGAAGAAGCTTCACTTCACAAAAGGCATCGATATACTGGGAGGAGAAGACATCAAAAGCCAGGCGAGTGCATGGAATGATGGTGGTTTTCTAGCAGAAGCTCAAGGTTTCAAAAAGTCTGGATATAATGGGTTGGAGAGATTACGAGAAGCCAGACAAGTGTATAACAGGATGGAGTTCACTGGTCTCAAAGCTGGAGACAAGGATGAGACCTCACCGCACAGATGTGCGGACTTTTCAAGAGGGGGTTTACATATCGAGGAGAGACTCACCCCCTCATGTACTATAAAATCAAGCGGAATCACCGCAGAACAGTAGATTAATACCCACTTCTACCAGGCACAATACCACAGCAAGGCCCCCCTTCCCAAACATCTTAACTAAATCCCCAGCAATAACATCCGGTCGTTCCCAAGCCGCGAAATGCCCACCTCTATCATTATCGCTCTCGTAAACCAAGGGCCCTGTCCAAAACGTCAGTACACCAAACCTGCAATCCCTCATCTAACCATGTCTTAAAAGAAAAAGCAGTAACTCACCCAAAGTCCTCGCCCACACCCTAGGCACAACACTCAACTCCTTCGGAAAATGCGCGACTCCCAACTTCACACCCCCGATCCACCCACTCGCGCGTTCCCGCCCCGGCACCTTCTCCGTCGGATGATGCGTAGCCTCGTAATAAATCCTCACATGCGCATTCGGTCCCGCGGTACTAAACCAATAGATACTCACCCACGTCAATACCTCCTCGTCCGTCCACGTATACCCATCCGTCCAATCATGCAGTTTCTCCTAGATCCACGCCAACAACGCAACCGGCGAGTCGGCTAACGCGAAAGAAACCGTCTGAGGCTTCGTATCCTGCAACTGCCGATAAGCCTGTCCTTCGTTGAAGAACCATTCGCTCCTCTCCAGCCCGCGTTTCTCCTTCTCCGTATACGGCGTGACGGCGTGTCGCAGCGCCGCCAACGGATCCGACGTAAAAGACGGCGGATTCGCGCGCACCATGTTGATATGCGAGGCCAGCACATTTTCTGGGTATAAAAGCCCCATGATACGCGTGATGTAGAAGCCCCAATCGCCTCCTTGGGTTACGTATTGGGCGTATCCGAGATCTTGCATCAAGCGATGCAGCGTCTGCGCGTATTGTGTTAGGGCGAAGCCTGGTTTGGAGATTCTTTGGCTGAAGCCGAAGTTTGGGAGGGAGGGGGCTATGATGTCGAAGGTGGGCTGGTTGTTGTCGTCGTTATCGTGGGATTGGCTGGCCCTGTTATGGTTGGTAGTTAATATGGACTTCTTCTGTGATTTGGCTTTTTTGCTTCTGGTTATGAATTGATGATGGACGTACATCCATGACAAAATAACACCGGAATAGCTCCTTCCTTCCCACTCTTCTGCCATACAAAATGCACGTCAATCTCGCCGAATCCATCGACGTCTACCTTTTTCTGGTAGTTTGGGAGCTCGTTCAGTTTGGCTTCGGTTTTCCGCCAGTTGAAGTCGTTTTCCCAGTGTTTGGCAAGCCGTTTCACGTCTGCAAGTAGCGCGCCGTATTGCCATTGGTCGTCTGCGTCGAGCTCGTCGGGATAATTGGTGTCTGCGAGTTTGCGTTTCAGTTTGTCGAGTGCGGCTTCGGGGACGGAAATTGTGAAGGGCTCTGGAGGGGACATTTTGGTTTCTGGGTCAGAGGGGTGCGGATGTCTTGGGATTGGAATGGAAGGAGTGTTGGAGATGTTGGGGTGTGTGAGAGGTAGAAAGAGAAGCTTCCCAACTTTTCGTATCTTCTTCCTTCCTTGAAACCAGCGCCTTTTATCCTTTTATAGACTGTTTTTACACTTTGTATTTCAAAGCATTGCAATAAAGCTACCCTACCCTCACAGAACCGTACGCAGTAGTATCCAAAGAGCCTCTTTAAAGAGCCCCTCACCTTCAGCTTGACATCATCGTGCCCTTAGCAATGATTCGTCATCGCGTACTTTGTGCAAATGTACCTCAAAAGTTCCAAGGTCGAGCTGCAAATTCTCTATGGGATTACTGGCTTGCCTTGCTCAATTGAGGGGTATAAACGAGGAAAAGAGCAAAATGTCATCGTCAGTGTCGCAAAACACCAATATACCCTGCACCCAAGCAAAGTGGGCCAGACCTCCTATCCTGCAATACCTACTGTACAGTCATATCCGCAAAAAGCAGTTCAGAGAACTTAACATTGTTCCGCGCCCAGCAATGGAAGACGTGATCCCTCCAGTCCAGCGCCGCTTCAAAATCTACCATGATGGTACCGTATGCCACCCACGAACGCCTGTTCATCATGCTAGACGGGGCCTCCCAAGTAACCATGAAAACATCCTCCAATCATGCAATCCTCAAACACCAAGCCACGCCGAGGCGACATGTTCCATATGTTGGAGATTGCACCAACATCACCTTCAAAGTTACACTTACAGTGCTGGGGCTAACTTTGCCAAATTGTGGCGATCGTAAAAGCCCACTGAATCTGCTCAAACCCTACGACGATCCTCTTGTTTCCCCAACCAGCTATTGCAGCCGCCAAAGTATTGATCAAAGTGTAGACGAAAATAAAGCCAAAGGCTCATGCGCCGAAGCCATTGCCGGTGACAGACGCAAATTGTGGCCTATCAGGAGTGGGTGACGCCTTCTTGGTTGGTGGGCTTAGATTCTGGTAAGGCGTGCTTGGTGGCAGTGATTTGATGGGAGGCAGAACCATCTTCTCTGATGTTTCGTGGCTAGAGACAGGCCGAGCTGCGTCATGCTTTGAGGGTGCGGGAATCGGATCTGGGAGGACCTGAGCTGGCATTTGACTTGGGGAAGGTGCAAAATTAATCGGAGCTGGCGCTGGCGATGACATATAATGCGAAGCAGGTGGTGGAGAGCTGTTCTTCGTTGGCGAAAACGCCGATGCTTGTACCGAGCTAGGCGGGAACGATGAATGTGGGCTCTTGAAGTTGTACGCATTAGGAACACCGTTGGCCGGACGGGGAGAAGGCGCCGGCGAGTGCTTCACAGGCGAGTGCTGTGGACCACCTGATCCAGCTGTAGATACTGGCCGACTGAAGCTACTGAATTGCGTATTGTGAGTAGTCTGGAAGGGCCGAGCGGAACTAAATGGGCTGCCGTTCGGTCGGGAAAATGAGGTGTTGTGGGTACTCAGCGGACTGGTCGGAGGTCCCGCATTCTGGTATCGAGGCGGCGACGATGTTGGGTATCCATTTCCTTGCGCTGTAGACTGTGGGCGTGGCGGTGAACTACCATTTCCATGACTGAATGGTGAGCCATAAGCAGCTTCGGATCGCTGAATGCCAGGTGGACCAAGTGCTTGACCGCGAGGAGAAAGACTTGGGCCGTTCATCAATGCCAAGGTAGGCTGAGTTGGCCTTGGAGGTGACTGTGCGATAGGTGGACGAGGAGCGGGAATGCGAACAGCTTCCAGTTGGCGGACGAACCCAGTAGGGTGTTGTCCGTTCTCCCCCGATGCACGTTGTGAACTTGGCGAAGCGGATGTGAGTCGAAGTTTGAGAGGAGGCAGCTTGGGCTCCCTCTCACTTCGCTCTTTGTCCTTACAAGCTGTGCAAAGGAAGACGTAATCGGGTCCTTCAGCCACGTCTGGGGGAATATTGTGGCACCTGCTATGCTGCCATTCATTGCAGTTTTCGCATTGAATCTGATGTGAACCGTCGTTCTCGTGCCAGTCAGTATGAGGAGAGCATGAGATAGTTGTGGGTCACATACCAAATTCATACCCTTGAGTCCACACTTCTCACAATCGAACATCCAGGACCCTTCGTCTTTAAGTTTCTTCAACTGACTCGCAGCCTTCTTCATCTGCGCCTTCAAGTACCGCTCGGAGCCTCTAGCCTCCCCAGAGGCAAGCTTCTCTTCGTCCTCTTTCAGCTTGCGCAACTTCTCCTCTTCCAAAATCTTGGCGGCTTCACGTTCACGTATGCGCTGCTCTCGGGTCTTGCGGTGGGATTCCTGAGCCTGCTCAAGTCAGTGACGTTCGATAGCCACGGTATACTGATGATACGGACCTCTTCCTGTTCTTTTATTTTCTGCTGCTCAGCCTTTGCCATTTCAAGATCGGCTAGCCTCTTGCGTTCAGCTTCCTCTGCTTGTTCTTGTTCCTTTGCCTTCTCCTGCCGAGCCGATATCCTAGAAGACCTCTTTGCGGTGGCCAGTTTTTGAAGTGTTTCTAACTCCTTTAACCTGCGCGCTTCCTTCCTCGCTTGCTCTTCCGCGACCTTGGCTAGTTCAGGAAGCACTTGTTCCTCAATGCTGGCATAGAGCTCCTGCTCGTCTACGTTCTTGCTCCGGCGGATCAGGCCCATATAGTTTTGGTAGTCATCATAGTCAACACAGATGCATTCCCATTTCATACCACCTAGCCCGTTGTCAACCTCCTCATCCTCTTGGACTTCGGCCACCTCCTCGTCTGCTGATTCTTCTGCTACCCGCGCTGACACCCTTCTCTTCTTGTTGTTGCGAGTGGACTTTGCTGTGCGTTTCGGTTTAGCCTTTGCCTTGGGCGGCTTGTCGAAGACGAAAGGATTTTGCTGTCGGTATAATCGGAAGTCATCGAACAGGTAGATGAGTCGCTGCTGAGAATCCTTGCCAAACGGTGTCAAGCGCTGACGAAATGTGTTAGCTAAATCTAACTAGAGTGGGACATGTTTCCATACCCAGTCGAGCTGTTCTGCTTCGGTAGCATTCAGCCGCTCTCTGACTGAATTTGGGTTGTTCAAGGTCCATACCGACAACTGCTGTAGTGTGCGGATCTTGGTGAAGACATCGAACGTGTCAAACTTGATGGGCAGCTCGTCTGTTCCGAAGGGGTTGCGCGAGGGGGCCTTGGCGACGAACTGGCGGCGAGCGTATTCGTCGAATATCTCTGGCCTATACATGTCAGTACGTTGGCAGCGCGCTTGAGATGGAAGCCGTACGTGAGGCCCTTATGCGACGATATGTGCTTGAGTAGGGCGAGGCCGATTTCAGCCAACTTCTCGGAAGGCTGCGGCTTCAGACATTCCGTCTCTAGTTCCTGTGCCATCATGAGTCAAGATTCTCGCGACGGGGAATGCGCGTCCTCGGCGCATTGCATCTACGCACCGCGATGCCAAAATCGTCACTGATCTTGAGCGCCCCTTTGAACATGTGGATGTATTGTGCCAGGTTGGCAAACTGCCACATATTCCGCAGTTGCTGTAGCGGTGTGAGTGTGCTCGGTGCCTCGTCCGCAGGCGCTTCTTGTTCCGCCTCCGCATGGGTGCGTTTACGCGCACCCATCTTGAGATGTGTGCCGGAGCAGCGACGACGCGTCGAGGGAGGGACAGGGTGTCTTTGAAGGGGAGCAGCGGATATGGTAATGGGACGATTATGTGGCGCGTCGAGGTAGAAATGCGGCGGTCGGGTGGTGAGAGTGCTGGCGAGGGTGTACCAGAAAGCCGGCAGGGCGGTGATAGTGAGGAAGGAAGTCGCGCCCACCGAAATCATTGGAGGGCGCGCTAGACGGATGCGGTTAGCGCGATCTATCCTCTCCGGATGCACGATTACAAGCCCGAGGTAGTCATTGGATTCCTGACTGAGGATTTGTAGTAGTTGGCTTTGTTGAATAATATACTATAGAATCAAGTGTGAATAATCCATGTCAGAACATGTTCAGTCCCCACGTCTTAGACATACGTGATGCCCGACCATCTCAAGGTACGTCATGGGCCACCAGATAGTTTCTCTTCTTGACCATAGCTATCTTGTTGTTGTAGAGTAAGGGTGGCACGCGGTTGAAAGAATTCCCCGCACATAATACTCTCTCACCAAAGACCACCCACAATAACTAACACGTTAATCATTTTCCTTTAACTTTTACAAAATATAGGATTGTAAAGCTAGGCCTGCTCTTTCACGCAGGAGTAGGAAGAGGTTAAAAGGGCTTCGTTGGGGGAAGGTAAACATGAGCTGAAGTTTTTCGGTGTGCGGCGAATTGTTTTCAATCGCGTGGGTGGGTGCTTTGTTAGGTAAAAACAATGCAAAGATACAACAGAATAACATGGCGCTACTCAGGCCGCCCCCAAAACTTCACCTCCGTCACTTGGCTTTCCTCGGCATCCAGCTCGATCGCACCCTATCTGGATTCTGGGCTTTGGAATGTTTGCACATGGTAGCAATGACATGGCGTTTTGTCAAAAGAATGGTTAGTTCTTTACTTGTACAAGGCTAAGGCCTTCCGTATGACGTTACGCTTCCCCTGCATTTGCCGGGGTTGTAAAGCTTAATAGCGTCTATGATACTGTGAATGGCCTCCGATATCTTCAGGATTCATGAGGTTGAGCGCATCGCAGCTCGTGCCTTTTCGCACATCTGTCGGTACGCCTTTTGTATTTGACAAATCCATGAGTCCAAAAAGCTTCGGCGACTTGTCAGGTCCGCGGCAAAGGTGCTAGCTGGGCCGATCCTTGCTGCTCGGCCACACTCTGAGACGCTCTCACAAGCCGCGAACTCCACCCTCTCCCGCATCTGTCAACGTCAACGTACCTCGTCCCCAATATTTGAACGGAACAGCATCACACGTCTGGACTACCGCTCCTCCGCGCAGACGGCCTGCATCCCCTACACTCGCTATTGCCGCCGTTCCCTCTCGTTTTCTCGAAAACACACCCCCGAACTCCCCGACACTTGGCATCCAGCGCTGGATGAGCTGAGAGACAAATGCCGATTGCGCGCTGTGTCTGAGGACCACCCGCTCCAATGTCCTCCCCGGATCAAAATGGCAGAAGAAACAATAGCCACCAGGCAATACCGCTGCGAGACTTGAACCGACCGCCCGATCCCCACAATGGATACGCGCAGGGAGGGGCGCAGCAGCGGCAGCATCGCAGGACACTCAGCGATCGGGGGCGAGAGTTGCTGAGGAACTCGGGGAGTCTGGCGTCAGGACAGCACTGGAATCCGCAGTATGCGCCTATAGCAGAGGCATCACCCAGTCCCACGCGCTCGAGCACACGGCGCCACATCGATACTGCTCTGGCACAAGCGCGCCGGGGACGCGCACCAGAGGAGGACGATGCATACTCGCCCGTGGACGCCGGCGCTTTCCAGGCTGCCATCGGCTTCTCTGGCATGAGTTTCCAGGGCGAGACATCGCCGCCGCTCGTAACGCCCATGTCCGCCGACCCCTCATACGACAACCATCATAATCACTATGTGGGCGACCCGTATGCTGCCCGAGGACCTTCAGAGGACCACAACTTCTTCTCGCCCGTCACATACGATGACACGGCACGGCTAACGGACGAGCGTAATCTGCAGCCAATCGCCGGCGTGCCTCCAATACCCTCCCACGATCGCTCGAGCTTCCACAGCGTCCGCTTTCTTTCTCCCGACGGGCGCCATGAACATGTGGGGAATGTGGAAGCGGCGACGGCTGGTCTTGGAACACCAGCAGTGCGGAAGCGCTCTCTCTCGCCCGCTGGCAGCGACTCTCCGCTATCTCGGGCAGGAACCATTATGCGGAACATGTCACAGCGTGTTGTTAATATCAGCAACGAACCCGAGATTGCCCAACGGACGATGCGTAGGAAGTCCACCCTTCACCATGCTCGCCTACAAGGGCCGCCCTCGTTTCCAGCAATGCCTGAGTACATACCCGACGGAGCATCTTCACCCGTCCCTGCTTCCCCCATCGAGAAGCCGCCCTCCCCCACGATACAGTCCAGGCGGCCAAGCGCTCAATGGCAGCAGCAATCAAATCCGCTTCGGGGGAAAACTCTGGGCATCTTTCCCCCGGACAGCAAGCTCAGGATTAAATTGTGCGACCTCCTCGTGCACCCCTTCACAGAACCCTTTCTCTTGTTCTTGATCGTGGTGCAGACAGTGTTGTTGGCTGTCGATGCAAGTCAATCTGTCAGGGATCATCCCACAGACAACGACTGGGGAGCCCCCATTGACTACGCTCTACTCGTGCTCTTTGGCATCTACACTATCGAAACTATCATCCGTGTCATTGTCTCCGGCTTCATCATCAACCCGGTCGAGTACAGCACTATAAATCGAAAAGTCGGCTTGAGACAAGCTGTCATGAGCAACGTGCAAAAGTACTTTGGCCCTCAACGACAAGCATCTGTAAAACGCGCCGACACCACGGCTGAGCCACATATGCCATCTGTGCTTCGCAGCTTCACAACGGCACAGGGTAATCTGGCCCCTAGCCCCGGAGATTCCCGAGCTCAGCAAAGAGCTCGTCTAGCTCGCCGTGCCTACCTAAGACACTCTTTTAACAGAACCGATTTCATCGCCATCGTGTCGTTCTGGATTGCTTTCATGATCAGCAATACGGGACTGCAGTCAAAGAAGCATATCTTAATCTTCAAGATGCTCAGTTGCTTGCGAATCATCCGTCTGCTCAATCTCACCAGTGGTACAGCCGTAAGTCATCTCAGTCCTCACCATATGCTTGACTGACCTGATCTAGGTTATTCTCCGGAGCCTCAAGAAGGCGGCGCCGCTGCTGGTCAATGTTGCTTTCCTGATCAGCTTTTTCTGGCTCCTTTTTGGCATCGTGGGCGTCCAAACCTTCAAGTCGAGTTTTAGGAGACGCTGTGTTTGGACAAATCCAGATAATCCAAATGATACTTTCATCAACAAGGATCAATTCTGCGGTGGCTACTTGTCAGAAGATCTAGAACCAAAGCCGTACGAAGTACCTGGCATCCAGAACCCGACCAGTAAAGGGTTCCTGTGCCCAGTAAATTCGGTTTGTAAGGAGCTTTTCAATCCTTACAACGGTACACAGAGTTTCGACAACATTCTACAGTCTCTGCAATTGGTTTTCGTCATCATCTCGTCCAACACATACTCGGATCTCCTCTATACAATTGCCGACACAGACTACCTCATTGGTGCTCTTTTCTTCGCCGCTGGCATCTTGATCCTAAGCTTATGGCTTATTTCCCTCTTGATCGCCGTCATTACTTCCTCCTTCCAAATCATCCGCGAAGAGAGCAAGACAAGCGCGTTCACCGGCGAACATATTGAAGAACCAGAGTCAGAATCTCTTCCCAAACAGCGCGTGAGCTCTCTGAAGAAGGGCTACGACAACACGGCGTGGGCATGGGTCTTAGTCATTGCCTATGGCCTCATTGTACAAGCCCTTAAAAGCGCGGAAATGAGCCCACGGAGAGCTCGCTTCATCGACGTATCCGAGATAGGCGTAACATTCTTATTGCTAGCAGAAATCTGCATTCGCTTTGCAGTCGATTGGCGACACTTTTTCTACAGCAAAATCAACCTCACCGATCTGGGAATTGCTATTGTTACAACACTCATTCAAATTCCGGCCATCAAAGAGTCCCATGGAGGTCGAGCATACGCATGGCTGACCGTTTTCCAAATCATGCGAATATATCGCGTTGTTCTCGCGGTTCCAATGACACGAGACCTTATTGTAAGTCCTTATCCCGTAAGAGGCAGGCCTCTTTATTGACTTGTGGTAGATGATAGTGCTTGGAAACGTCAGCGGTCTGCTAAACCTCATTCTCTTCGTGTTCCTACTCACCTTCCTTGCCTCAATCTTCGCGTCACAGCTATTTCGAGGAGAGCTGCCAAGGGAGGAAGATGGCGAAATGCTCAGGATCTCCTTCTTCTCCATCTATAATTCCTTCCTTGGCATGTATCAAATTCTTTCCAGCGAAAACTGGACTGAGATCATGTACAACGTTACTAGCCACCAAGTTGAACATCGGACTTCATGGATTGGTGCTTCATTCTGTATCCTGTGGGTTGTCTTTGCAAACTGTTAGTGTACCCCGTCCACATTTCTAATTCCAGCTAACTTCTGTAGTCATCGTGTTGAACATGTTTATTGCGGTCATTCAGGAGAATTTTGACGTCTCAGAGGATGAAAAGCGTCTGCAACAAGTCAAAGCGTTCCTTCAGAAAAAGGAACAGGGCGTCACTTCATCTTACGGGTGAGTCATTCGGACGAAAGGCTTGGCTTGAGACTAACTTGCGTAGGAACCTGTCACTTTCGTCCATCTTCAAACTTGGCCATGCCACTCGAAAGGATCCTCTGGATTACGGCTCCGCAGCCGCCGAGATGCTTCTCAAGGATGCTGTAGTTCGAGATTTCTTGGACGAGACTGACGACACAGGAAACCAACATGACGAAGAACCGCAACCAGGGATCCGGCCGACCCCGACTATCGTTGGATCCGGATCAGCCTCTACCATCTGGCAACGTGTGATGCGCAAGATCGGTAACCGCGAGCCGAACCCATTCTATTCTCCTCTGGATTTTGGCCGCGCTTATGAGGATCTCGACCCTAGAAGAATGGCCAAGGAAGTGGTCACAGCAACTGAAAAGCGAAAGAAGGCCCAAAGAGACTACCTTCGAACGCATCCAAATTACAACGTTTCCCTCTTCATGTTCAGACCTCATAACCCTATACGGCGACTTTGCCAACGAGTGGTGGGGCCGGGCCGTGGCAACGACCGGATTGAAGGCATCGCACCCTCGGTTCCGGTATGGTATGCTTTCTCCGCGTTCATCTACGCTGCAATCATTGCCATGGTTCTTCTGGCATGCATCACGACTCCATTATACCAACGAGAGTATTTCATGACGCACACATTCAGTGTTCGAAATTGGTTCGTCTGGACTGATATGGGATTCGCGGTATTGTTCACGGCCGAAGTTTTGATCAAAGTCATCGCGGATGGCTTCTTTTGGACGCCAAACGCGTATTTCCGAGGCTCCTGGGGTTTCATTGATGGAGTGGTGCTCATTACGCTCTGGGTCAACGTCTCAACCTCTCTGCTCAACGAAGGCCAAATCACTCGAACCGTTGGCGCGTTCAAGGCTCTTCGCGCCCTTCGATTGCTCAACATCAGCGACAGCGCTCGAGATCATTTCCATTCGCTTATTGTTCGCGGTTGGTGGAAGCTTATCTCGGCCGCCTTCGTCTCTCTAAGTTTGCTCATCCCGTTTGCCATTTATGGATTGAATCTCTTCGTTGGCCGACTGCAGGCATGCAACGACGACGGCTCTAACATTTTCGACTTGAATGACTGTGTGAATGAGTACGCGAGCAGCCCTTTTGCGTGGGACGTACTCGCTCCTCGTCAGGCGACGAACCCATTTTACGACTTCGACAACTTCGGGAATTCTCTCTTCATCCTCTTCCAGATTGTGTCTCAAGAAGGATGGACCGACGCCATGTGGACTTCGCAGGGCATTACAGGAGTTTTTACCCAACCAAGCCCATTCTTCGCGCAGGGTAACGCCATTTACTTTGTCATCTTCAACTTGCTTGGGGCAGTGTTTGTGTTGACACTCTTTGTGTCCGTCTTTATGCGCAACTATACTGAACAAACTGGAGTCGCATTCCTCACAACAGACCAGCGCTCTTGGCTTGAGCTGCGAAAATTGCTTCGTCAAGTCTCGCCTTCCAAACGTCCATCTTCTGACAAGGAACGAGAGAATTGGGAGGCGTGGTGTTACAGGCGTGCGGTACGCAAAACCGGGACTTGGCAGAGATTCATCACCTTTCTCTTGATCGCGCATCTTGTGCTACTCTGCCTCGAGTGGTACCCGGGTGTGACTGTCTGGGAACGCATCAGGGACTATCTTTTCTTGATCATCAACATAATCTTCATCGCCAACATCATCATTCGCATTATCGGTCTGTCATGGCACCGGTTCCGCAAAGCCTCATGGGATGTTTTCTCAATCTTCGCAGTGTCGGGCACCTTCGTCACGTCAATCCTTCGCCTGACTAACGACACCGAGCGGGTTTTTACGCAGCTACACAAGCTTTGTTTGGTGTCTATTGCTCTTCTTCTTATCCCTAGGAACAACCAGCTCGATCAACTTTTCAAAACTGCCGCAGCGAGTCTAGCGTCTATCATGAACCTGTTGGCTACCTGGTTTGTGTTGTTCCTGGTATACGCCATCGCTCTTACGCAGACCTTCGGCTTGACTCGGTTTGGCCCGAACGAGACAGGGAACATCAATTTTCGAAGTGTTCCCAAGGCTCTTATCCTACTCTTCCGAACGAGTACTGGTGAAGGTTGGAACCAGCTCATGGAGGACTTCGCCTCCGTCGACCATCCTTTCTGCACAGAGGGAGATCGCTATTTCGAGAGCGACTGCGGCAGCCCTGAGTGGGCTCGTGCCTTGTTCATCACTTGGAACATTTTGAGCATGTATATCTTCGTCAACTTGTTCGTCTCGTTGATCTACGAAAGTTTCAGTTATGTATATCAACGTAGCAGCGGGCTTTCTGTCATCAGCCGCGAGGAAATTCGTCGTTTCAAGCAAGCGTGGGCTGAGTTCGACCCTAATGGAACCGGCTTCATCTCCAAAGATGTCTTCCCCAGGCTGCTCGGAGTAAGTTTTTCCAGTATGACCGCAAAGATTGGAAGACTAACAAAATTCAGGAATTGTCAGGCATCTTCGAAATGCGCATTTATGACGGCGACTTCACAGTAAACAGCTTGATCGAACAGTGCAGTACATCGCAAAGAAGAATGTCCGACCTGCCAGTGGCGCCAGGCCGCGAGTCGGCTCCCGATATCGACCTGAAAAAGCTGAACCAGCGAATGGCCGAGCTCCCCATTGCCGAAATTCGACGCAGACGACAGCGAATGAATACATTCTACGAAGAAGTTCTTGTTTCCAGTGACCCAGACCGGGGAATTCAATTCACTTCCTTACTCATGATCTTAGCTCATCACAAAGTCATCAACGACAATAAGAGCTTGAGGTATGCATTCTCTACTTCTTTGTCCGCTCACATCTAACATGCGATCAGATTGGAAGAGTTCCTTCGCCGCCGGGCTCGCCTGCAACGTGTCGATGAAGCAGTGCGGCGCAACGTGGTGGTGGGTTTCTTCGACACTTTATACTGGTCACGACGATTCCGCCGCGCCATGGAACACAAGAAGTCTGGACGCATGACGGCTGTACCACAGTTCACGGTACCGGAGATTTTTGTGGACGACGAAGACATTACCGAAGCACAGCGCGGCCAGTATTCTGCCAGCGGCAGCCCGCTGTTCTCGCCCGTCGACCTTCAACCCTCAGATCATGCTGAATGGCGTGCTTCAGGCAGCGATGCTCGCGAATCATCGACTGCAGGCGACATGACGTTGCGCAGCCGAGCCAACTCGATCCAAACGACCCCCCTTGGATCACCGACAAGGGCCGGTCCTCTATCACCTATCCGATCATCGCCACAAGGGTCACCTTTCTCTCCCCCAGCGGACGGGGAGTGGCAATTTGCATCCGCTCTCAGTCGACCACCAAGTCCAGGACTTGAGGGCGATCATGGCCTCACTGAGCCGACCGGTAATCGCAGCAGGCAAAACAGTGCTGTCAGTGCAGCCGATGTTTTGGAGGTTCTCGACAATTCAGCATGGGGTGAGAGTATCCGGCGGAGCTTCACACAACGGCGGCCCAGCAATCGATGATGGTCTAGTACTTTCAGACTCTTGGAGTATCGACATGCCGACTACTGCTTTCGTGTCGATGCAGTGTGCATGCGTGTGGCAACTCGATTGATCGACGACTTACGACGAGCAAGCAGGAGACGATGTTGCAGAGTCATAAGAAGGTTTGATATTCCATCGCCTTCTGAAATGGGCTGAGGGAGCTCGGGCGCACTGCAGGGATGCGCATACAGATGCGGTTGCATGAATGTCTGAGACGGCTGGTTTGGTACTCCGGCAGCGAATACGACACACGGGAGAAAGACGAAGCGAAAGGAGGCATTTCCTTTGCATGCTTTGGCGTAATTTCTGTTAATATTTGCCCTTTTTTTGGCTTCGGCTGTAATTTTTTTTGGGGGACCTTATGATGTGCGCGTCCTTTTGTCAGCGATATCATGTACATGCACGCGTGTCACTCCTATAGAACGATTGATAGAGGGTTATGAGGGTCGGCTTGGGCGGCATCTATTTTTGCTTTGTGTTGGAGGACGAGTGTGCGATTACGAAGCTGTAATGCGATGGTGGAAGGGTAGGCGGGATTTGAATCTTTCAAGGGTGGAGTTTGCTTGCTGCTCGTTCTTGTTCGATAGCGGTGCATAGCGACGGCGCTGGAAGGTTGCATATTGGGGTCACCGTATACCATAGACCTACTCCGTGAACCAGATACTATCGTCTCTTTCTTCTTATCCATTGGACATGGTTCGGTAGACTTTTTCCTCGTGTGCGTCTGCGTTTGTGTGGACCTCCCAACGTGTTAAGCGCACGCAAAAAGCGTCTGTTGGGGGCGTCTACGGCGGTCGCGGACGCAGCTGCAGACTACTGGAGTGAGAGCCGATGAAAATGAGGATGCATCCGCGTTGGTTGGAGAGCGTTTGGCGGGCCTGTTGAGGTGGGACGGCCTGAAACTCGGCTCTGACAGCTTGGCTGCTGGCACACCTCTAGCTCCTCGCCCTCTGCATCATCCTGCTTCTAGACGGACTTGAGACACGAACTGAAGGTGCCGGTTGACGGCACTAGGGATTTCAGGAAGAGCAGGGGACTGTGGCTCCTGTGGTTGTGATGGGGTGCGCTGGCTGGGCTGGGATGAATTGGGATACGCGTGGAAGACACGTCTGAAGCGAGGCGAGGGATGAGGTGTGAGATTTGTGGTTCGTGTCTGATGAGCCCAAGACGGCTGCAGCCGTTCAAGGGGTGATACTGGACCGGCATGCAGAGAACGTGTTGTTGAGGCCATTGGTATTCCATGGTGAGAATGTGTCTTCCCAAGGTTGGTGAGACGAAATGAGGCAATACCATATGGCTCGCCAGCACGGTAACTAATTCTCCATTGATAGAGCAAAGGCTCACACCACGATGGACAATTCTTCCTATCAGCTGCACACCGAGCCAGACCGCAAACGACGCCCATCCTCATCTTCCCGTGGGCGATCAAACTGGCCCCTCGCCTCTGCGTGTGTGAGCCGTGTGGTTGCGAAACTAAAGCGACAGGGATCATTCTGGCGTACGGGCCTCGCATAGTCTGTCTGAGACACGCCGCCTCAGAACATGCTTAAACATCCGCGCTGCTCCTCCCTTCTCTGTCTTTGCTTCCTCATTCTTGTGACTCCACCCTTACTTTCGTTTCCTCGCCTTGAACTTTTACTTCTTCCAGCGTCGTCGACGATTGCTCCTTCTTCCTTTCTTCACCCTCCCATCTTCAACAACACGCATTGAAGAAGAAAGAAAGGTTACCTTCCCGTTGGAACAGTAGCGGAAGTCTCCCACCTCGCAAACCTTAAAGAGTTAGACCAGCCAGTTCTGAAAAGTTACCGCTGTATCACCTTTCAGCGACCCCTCACCCAGGCCCTCCCCAAAATAAACATACCCCCGTCTCGAAGACATCGTCGATCCTTTCAGGCTCTTTCAAATACCTAAACGTCAAAAAGAGCTCTGCCGCAGGACAGCTAGAGCTTGACCACTCGCTGTTCCCCACCCGGATCCAATCAAACTTTTCGAGTCCAAAGCACAGCGCAATTGCTTGTACCACGGCGACTTGCACGACAATCGAATAAATCTCTACCTTCACATAAACCGAACTATCAGACTTCAAATCAAGTTCCAATCCGTCAAAATGGTCAACACTACCCGCCAGAACCGCTTCGCCTCTCCCTTCACCCCGATCCGCACTCCCTCTCACTCGCTCCGCCGTCTCCGCACTGCCTTCAGTCCATCCCGCTCCGCTCGCTCCGCAAGCCCTTCGTCCTCCACGGGAACTACCTCGCCTCTCACCTTCTCCCGCACCTCGTCGCCCGACAGCCACCGCAGCTCGGGCTCCATGGGCAGCATCCGCGACATCCTGAGGCTGAGGCGTAAGCCTAGTGTTATGGACATGGAGCTCGAGGAGGAACGACACTTGTTCGGTCAAGAGGTCGGATGCCTTGAGCCTAGGTTGAGCGTGGGTGATCGCAACCGCGGGGTTGAGGTTGGCATCTTTGAGGTCTTGGAGAGTGGTAGGGCTCATTAGAAGATGGATAGATGGAATACGAGTTCATGTCGGCGTCTTTGATTTGGTTTTCGCTTTTATCTGGACGGTTGGCGTTTATGATGCGAGAGATTGGAAGGTAATTCTCGGGCTTTTCGACTTCTTGGCTGCTCTCACTGGCGTTCATCTGGGGTGCTATTGTTCTTTACCTTCTCTTTCCCCCCTCATGATGTCGTCTTCGTTCGTTGAACAGACACAACACAACACCCTTTCTCCACTCGGCTCGCTCTGTCGTCAAAGTCGTCGAGCATTTATACTTTTCGGATCGATACAAGGGGATGGACAAGATCATATACCCAGATTGGATTGAAGGAACTCTTTACATATTTACGAAAGATAGGGGAAGAGGGATCGATATGGATATATGGATATGAATATACTCTCATTTTACATCGCACATATTCACGATTGGCATACGTTCACTCCTTCGTTGCCTATCTCGACGATACGACACATCCTTTCTTTCTTCGTACGAATGAATCTGTAGCGTCAACAACCATACTCCAACACAAATCAGCTCACCACGTCGTCGCACTGGTGATGACCACGTCTACAACCCCATCAAAGCATCATCCACGCCGCCCCGCTGACTCCCGCCGTTATCGTACAACCCACGCACGCACGCACGCACGCACGCACACACACCCCCCACATCATGTCCCTCCAAAAACCAACTTGCAAGCACATAAAGTCTCCGCGCAAACCTTCAAGCTAAACTCCCCGCTCCCGACAGCGCGTTTCTCCCCCTCGCCCTTCAACAATGATGCCACAATCTATCCGCTCGTTCCCGCTCCGCTCCCATTAATAGGGCCTTTCTTTCTCAGCAAACCATCCTCTTCCCTGCTAATGACGATGGTTCTGCTTTATGAAACAGTGTCAAATCTCCCGACCAAGATATCGGGAACAGAGGGTTGGGAAAGAGATAATTTAATTTATCTAAGGAGGACCGGTGGTCGGTCCAGTTGATTGCATCCATGCTAGCTCTTCCTAAAATAGTTTAACATCTGTTCTGCTATCTTTACTAGAAGCTCTACAGCATGATTGGCCCCTGTCCCTTCTATTCTCCCCCCACTTCTTCTGGGAGCATTATATAGCAGGATCGTCGCTTAAAGCCGGAGAAACTCCTCAGGTTGAATCTATCCTCTGTTATCACGTGACTAATGTATAGTCGCAATGCATACATATGTAGCTACTCATAAACGAGTGCTGATTGCGGGAGCGTGAGCCATTGGTTTATATGCCGAAGAAGGTAGGGAGATCTGCTTGAATGCGCGAGTGCGCTAGTCAAGAGGTCACGGTTAGAACGCGTGGGGCATGGATGTGATGCAGCTGCTGATGGAGCTCATGATGAGGCTTCAAGGGGAGAGAAAGCTTTGAGGTAGTCCGAAGTCGTCGTTACTGCATTCGTCTCCTGCCGAGTAGTTTGGACAGCGGCTTCTTATAGACGGCGGTGAGGTTGTGAATCGTAGAAACCCGGGCGTTTGTGAGTGAAATCTCAACATCGTGGTGTCGCTCCGTAGGCGGTATAGGTAGCAGGTCTTGGCGTACAAACACCTCACCCGCCCTTCCCTTATTGCTCTCTTCCCTCAACTCCCTTCTCTCACATTAACTATACATCTCTTGCCACTGCTCACGTGCGCTAACTTTACTCCAACTTCGCCAGCTTCAACACTCCGAGGAGTTAGCAGGAGTTTTCAACGCCGCGCTAGCGGGGTTCCTTACTCGGCGTCACTTACAGTTCTGGCCTCCTTTACCGTGACCAATTAATTGGCATTCATAAGTCCCACCGGTTCTGTCATGATGGCTTCTGGTTCGTCTCATCCTTCCTCATGATGAAGACCAACAGGCTGATGCCGCCAGCAGAACCCCCACCAGATCGTCGACCTATCATCATCTCCGGACCCTCAGGCGTGGGCAAAGGAACGCTCTGCCAGAAGCTCTTTGACACACATCCAAACACCTTCACTTTAAGTGTATCCCACACGACGCGCAAGTCGCGGCCAGGCGAAATCGAGGGCGTGACCTACTTCTTCGTCTCACCATCTACATTTTCCTCCCTCATTTCCCAAGACGCCTTCGTAGAATATACTACTTTCAGCGGTAACTACTATGGCACCAGCAAACAAACGATTGCAGACGAGACAAAAAAAGGGTCAGTTGTTGTTCTCGACATTGAGATGGAGGGAGTCAAACGAATGAAGGAGAGTGGTATTAGTGCGCGCTACGTGTTTATCAAGCCACCAAGCCTCGAGATGCTTGAGGCGAGGCTCAGGAGTCGCAGTACCGAGAGTGAGGAAGACATACAGAATAGGTTAGCACAGGCCAGAGTTGAGCTTGAATACGCCGACACGCCGGGTGTCCATGATAAGATTATTGTCAACGATGATCTTGAGAAGGCGTATGCAGAGCTCGAGGAGTTTGTATACCACGAACATGTACGTAATGAAGCATCGCAGGCCAGTCACGTGGATAGTTAGACACCTGGGCAAGAAGGCATGTTTATGTGACCCTTGGAAAACAGACAGATACTATCATAGTGGTATTGCGACAAGTACAAACGTTCCTCAGAATACTCCACTTTCATACCCTCTTCTGGCACATCCTTAAGCCACATATATCTAACACCGCAGCGCTTTGTCAGGGTGACTTTACCCTTGTCATTGTTTTCGACCGTCCAGCTCCATATATAGTCTTTCGTGCCACCGTATCAACGCCTTCCGCTCTCCTGAGCTGCAACATAGTTTTCTCAATATCCAAACTCAAAATTCCAAGCTAACGTCATTACGCGTAAAGAGTTGTCTGGTGCTGTAGTGTTAGTCGGGCTGAGTGTTGCAACATTTCTGTCCTTGTGCTGTACAATGCTTTCAGCAACGTGGATTTCCTACTCTCCGAAGTACCGGGAATCAATACATTCCGTGATGATTCCTTCTCATGCGTGGGTTGGTCTGGATTGTCTTTTCGTCGTGGTGACTTCTTCCACCAGTGGTTCAAACGAGAGTTGCTTGGTTGCCATGAAGACCTGGCGGGTCGGACGGGTTTGGTCGAGTACGTCGCAGCTAGTGCATCCTTGAAAAGCTCATTTGGGCGCTCAGGGGGCTTTTTTCGTGCATTCTGTGCAGCTGGACTTTTTCGGTTGAGGCTCCTTGTGCGAGCTAATCCATCCTTTCCATGGGAATCATAAAACTCTCTTTCAGTCCTCTTATCTGAAGTCTCTCCAGCCATGTGATTGCGAATCGACATCGTCGTATCGTTATCCTCGCCTCCAATCGCATCTGAGAGTGATTCACCACCCTTATGGCCGTTTCCGGCCCTGATGGCCTGCCTCAAGTGAGACCGTTCCGCCTGCTGGTAGATCCTTGAGGCTAGTATCACGTTGTCAAAGTCAAACATGACACTAATGTCGGTAGTGGTTTCCGTAACGAAGCTCAGTGTGTCATCGAGTCCCAGAATGGAGGACGAACAGTCTTTGGCAAGCGCCAACACACTTCGGCTTTCTTCGCGGCACATGTAACTTTGCTGTTGCGTCCAGGTTTGGCTATACAATCGTTAGAAGACCTCGAGATATTACCATGTGAGTCTCACCATTGGACCGCTTGCAGCAGCAAACTCAACGCGTTGACCTGTCTGTCAAGCAACACTGAATACTCCCCCATCTCCTTCTCGCTCCAAAGGAATCTGACCCTACCCCTGGCTGCCATATCAACTAGACCAGACGATTCGAAACGATCCAGTTGCTTCTGAAGCGCGAGGACCAACAGCCCGAAACAGTCGAGAGAATTGCCAATCTGCGAGGCCAGCTGCCGGTACCTCGCATCGCCACTATACTCCGCCCGATTCCACACAGATAACTGATCGAGTGCTGCTTGCACCATGTACAGTTGCCCGATCATCGCAGAGATGTGTATAGGAGCGTCGTGATATTTTGCCTTGAGGGAGCTCAGCCTCGTGATGCAGCGAAGGACCATGTCGGACATGGAGGCGGCTGCGCTGACGATTTGGAATATTGTTACGGGATCCATGGCCTGTGACGGAAGGATGGTGTTGAGAGCTTGCGATAAATGTCAAATGGGGTATGGTAGAGAATATGTGAGCTTCCTAAGCTAGAGAAGGGGAGTCGCGAGGCTCCTCATACTCACCGATCTAGGTCTGCCTTGACAGCGAAGCTCGGCCACTCTCCAATGGGGAGATCGGCCCCCCACGCCACTGTCGTAGGATACGAGGCGTCCTCTCGTGGTGTTGGAAAAGCTGGCAATAGCGATCCCGTGCTATGATTCTTCCTGATAAAACTCTAGCAGAACTGTGCGGATTATGACTGCATTTTAGGTGCTTCTTTGACGCCGACTTTCTCCGCCATTCCACCGATGACCACCTCACTGGCTTAAGGGAAAGAATCGGAAATATTTTGCTCAAGATATGGTGATGTTAACTAACAAGTTCGGTTTATATGTGAGCCTATAATGCCTTTCTCCAATATGCATACGACCAGCCCTAAACCTAATACTGCCATTACATTATGACAGTCCCGAAATTATAGACACCTGCCTCCTCGTTCATTAGCCCTAGTTCCGCTAACGTTATCGCCTGTATGACCCGCTTACTTTCAGCCTCTGTAAGTCGTGTGCTGGCTTCTCGGAACCTTGTACTAGCTTCCGCGAAATCAAATGGTGTGCTTGCTTCCACAGACATGTGCCAGCTTTTACAAACCTTGTACCTGGCGCTATTCTTCTTCCTTGGCCTTGCTTACTCTGGTATCATGGTCTCCAGAGGGCTGGACGAAGGTATCTGATGTTGATATTGGCGTTCAGGGCGTGTAGACAGGACACTCGTCCAAGACCATTTCCTCGAGTTCTGAAGCAGGTATTGAGGTTCCCGAAGTTATGCTGCAATTGAGATTACTGAACGGTGCCGATGAGGCCAGGCTGGAACTGGGAGGCGTGTTCGCTAGCGAGTAGATGGAGTAATAGTCGGGAGCAAGTTCTTTTGACGGGTCTCGCAGTACGTAGGGAGGTAGCGCGTCAAACTCATCGTTGTCATCCTGCACAGGAGGGAGTAGTTCCCGGGGAACACGAGGTAGGATCTCAAGTAACGTAGTGCATTGTATAGTGAAGCATCGACCCTTGTACTTAATCCCCACAATGACGGTGAGATCGTATCGTCTTGTAATGGTGTATGTTTGGAAAGATGGGACGCACTCGACGTTGTCAACTAATCGGAAGTTGTTCGTCAACTTGACTTGTTCGCCGAACTTAATGGGCTTGCTGATGCCGGTTTTCGTGAGACAGGTGACGTGCTCACTCATACTATCTTCAGGTTGCGTTGCGGACTGGCCGCACATGGAAGTTGTATGCGTGCCGATTGAGACCTTTACGGAGTCTAGCTCACATTGGGAGTGGCCATTTGCTTCGGAATTGTAAGTATCATGGCTGTTGACGAGTGAAAGAAGTATTGGAATATGCTTTCCAGGGGTGATTCTCTGCGGATGGAGGATAGTGGGTACTATCCGTGGGTTGTTGCTCTTTGTCGTTCGACGGGACAATTTTGACAGAGTTCTACTGAGGGCTGTTTGACCCTCTGCCGTAGGCTTCCATGTCTGCGTGTACAATACGCGTGGGATGACTCTTACTTCGTGTGTAATACCATTGGGTGTTGGATGATAAGGTAACACTTCGTAGATCTTCAGAGAGCGCGTTGAGCCGCCGCTTCTTAGCTCTGCTTTGAGGAAGTATGAAACCATTGCCTGACCGCCGGGCGCATTCGTATACGTTTGAAAAGATGGCGGTAGTGGATGGGGATCGTTGCAGTATTTGGGTCCGTACTGCCATCGCGAGTATTTAGAAGTTGTAGAATCCGGAAACTGGAAGTTGAAGGTCCAGCTCTTCTTGTTTTGGGCGATGACACCTCGTGGCAGCATTTCTTGCTCCAAATTGAAGAGGATAATGCGTTCTCCATAGTCTCGTCTCAACAGTGTCGCGTCGGCGTCATTGCCGCTAACATACAACGGTCTGCTAGTTTGTGTCGTGACAGTACCCTTGAAACTAAGCTTCAACGAACTGAAATCCCGCTCTCCCTCAGCCGCAAGTATAACTCTTCCCGTGACCTTGTCACCCCGACGATACACTTTTGTACTATGGCCATCGACCACGATTCTCAAACTTGTTTCCGGGGCCATGGTGATTTTCCAACGCTTATGGAGCAAATGCAGGGTCCGAGCCAGGTTAAGGGGAATCGACTTGGAGTGTTCGGGGCTTTTACCAATGAAAGCCAACCCTTATCGGTAGAAGCCGGCTGGGGGGAAAGTTTCCCGCCCTCAGGTCAGCCCGCCAAGAACGGTGGTACCCGTGGCGTGCAGCAAAGGAACAAAAACAGGGAGGTAGATTGAAATATTTGTCTTGGTAAGTAACCTCGCCCAGTAATACCTATTGAGTGAATGTTGTGTCCGCGGCAAACATAAAGGTGGGAGACATTAGCGTTTTGACCGCCCATGGTAAAGGATATAAGGCCAAACAGATCGGGGCGACCAGAGCAGGCGCATTTCTCTGTGCATTTGTGGCACATGCGGCCTGCCTCTAGTGACTTGAATCACAGCGAGATCCCCGTTCTTGTGTAATGCTGTCAGTTCCACGATGCTTCTTCGTGGTTTCTTGTGGCAAATTAGCGCTCTGATGCAGGGTCATCCCGTTTGCGCTCCAACACGCAATCCAAACATCACACGGAGGGTTATACCTTTCCAGCCGCGTCCCTGTCGTAAGTCGTAAGGTGCTGGAGGACGAGATGCAGCCAAGGGAAGGTTGTGTTCTTGGCCTGAGGTCTGGATCTGCCCCAGCTGACCCTCCAACTTCGTGCCGCCTCACGTTGAGATAAGGGTTGTTCGAATAATGTAGTCAGACTTCGGGAAACCCATTTTGGGCACAGTCAAGGTACCACTTGACATCCAAGGACCTGGGTAAAAGGTAGGGCGATGGTATGATGCATGGTGTGGCCAGAGAAGCGGTGATTTGGTCGATCGGCTAGATTAAACCCGGAGTATCCTGGGGCCTGGGACTAGCGTCGATTTTCCGGCTTCATCTGTGTGCGATGATCTTTAGACAAAACCTTGAGTCTAGGGTGCGCAGGTAGAAACGTAATGTCTCTTGCGTCTGTTTTGTACCTATGTAAGGTGGACTGTAGGAACAAGAGCTGTGTCTGTTCAACTGAGAGGTCATCCATCATCGGATCGCCGCGCTCGTACCAGATAAATTTCGATCACGTGCGCGCTAGATTCCACTTCAATCGTTGCAAAGTAAAGACATCTTTGAATAGGTAGTGAGATAGAGAGCTAGCTCGGTATTATGTCTTGAAGTCATTCCGGCTTCGTGTTGATACGTTTGACAGCTTAGAGAAATTTTCATCTACCTACCCTGTGGTAGAGTATGAAGTCGGCGGGATCTAGCGTACCATGGCATAAGCGTACCATGGTATAAGCGACCGGCAGCCCAACGCTCTACTTGTATGGAGTACAGTACCCACATATATCGGCGATTCACACTATGATCCTGCATGTTTCTTTGTTGGCTGTAAACTATACGTATATATATTTTTAACCGCCCCAAATTTTTCATCACAAGTCGCTTTAGCTCACTTGGGAGAGCGCCAGACTGAAGCAATCCGGCTCGCCGGCAAACTTTGGTTCTAACGAATGCCATCTGGAGGTACTGTGTTCGATCCACAGAAGCGACATAAGCTGTTTCTTTTTGCTCCTTTTTTGCTCTTGAGCTCTTTTTGCTCTCTTTTGTTCCAAGAGGCTATCCTCCTAGGCGGCGTGCCCTCGCGTAGCAAATTTTTGGGGAAATAAGCGAAAAACCATACTCCGCAAACCTCATCTAAAGGTGATTCAGTCCCTTATACTCCCCTTAACCGCTGAGCTTTAGTGGCTACGCGAGTTCTAGCAGCTCTTTTCCCGAAATATGTCTTTCCGCGAGAGGTTGTGGACACCAGGTGGGGCGATAATTCGAGAGAAGCGACCGGTATCCTTCGGATGGACATATAAACCCCCGTACAACGGAGTGGATTGCGCCCAACAAACTTGGCGATGATGACAATTCCTCTAATCAAGAGATGGAAAGGGAGCCTGACCGGGACGACTTCACCTTCGCAAACTCCGAAGACGATGGCGATGATACCTTACTCTACAAAACTAATCTAAGGGAGATACAGTGCGTAATACTCTGCTTGAACTTGGAGCTTCAATAGTAATG
Source organism: Byssothecium circinans (assembly GCA_010015675.1). NCBI lineage: Eukaryota > Fungi > Ascomycota > Dothideomycetes > Pleosporales > Massarinaceae > Byssothecium > Byssothecium circinans. The sequence goes on along the minus strand of ML976992.1, from coordinate 256,016 downwards.
CGAGTTGATACAGTTTCTCTCCCGAGATCCTCTTCTCTTGAGACCCTACAGTGGTGCCATAATTCGGAGACGGTCCTCCAGGTCGATAGACAAACGAATTCTTATACAATAGTGTAGAGTCTTGACATGAAGCCCTCGAAGAGACGCATATAAATCATCTAAAAGTTTTTTTTTTCAAGCATTATAGTGCTATCAACGCATAGATTTACGTGCTGCTATTGCTTAGTTCGGTAGGTAACCACGAATTATAGGTGGGTGGGCTTCTTTTGTCCCTGCGTTGGAAATTGTCGTACAGTATGGCATAGATTCCCTCTTGAAGGACACTAGCTGCTCTGCTTCTCATAGCTATATATCTGTGTTAAGGTCCTGGTCAAGCTCGGGCAGAGCTGTACAGACTAAGTACATTCCAGTTTTTGCCTTGGTGCTGACTTTCTCTGTTCCACGAGAGCGATCCTCGAACCTCGCGACTATGACACTATTCAGTGTTCGAGCAATCAAGCTTCCACACACTGTGTCTGAATGTGATCATTCTACAATAGGGCCGCCGGCTGGCCATTAGTTATAACGCGAGTAAGGTCTGCCAAGCCTCATTCGACGCGCCCTTACGCGTTGACCTCGGAGCACTACGCTGGTAGTATCGATTGCGGAGCGCACCTCCAACGACCTCCCAGCTTCAACTTTGACGCTCCACAACCTCCACAATCACAATGCCACCACGAAAAAGCAACGTATCCACGGTCTCGAACGACGACTCGTCAAAAGCGCCCGCGAAAGAGACCGCAAAGGACGATGGTCTCAATATAGAAGTATGCGCTCACACCTCCGCCAGCCCTGGCGCAAACAAGCTAACTCTCCACAGGACCTCAATCTGCCTAAATCCATCGTCCAGAGACTCGGCAAAGGCGTTCTTCCTCCAAACACACAAATACAAAAAGATGCGCTGCTCGCCGTGTCCAAGAGCGCAACCGTCTTCGTGAACTACCTCACATCATGGTGCGCTTTACCTCACAACGGTTTCGGTTCGGCCCCAGAAAGAGACTAAGCAAATCGTAGTGCCGCCGAAAACGCCGCCCGCAGTGGAAAGAAGACCGTCATGCCCAAAGACGTCTTCGATGCCATGCAAGAACTAGAATTCGAGTTTATGCTCCCCCGCGTCGAAGCCGAAGTTCACAAGTTCACCTCCGTACAAGCAGACAAACGCAATACATACCGCAAGAAGGTACGGGAGGAGAAGAAGGCGACAAAGGAACAGGGGCCTGTGAGCGGGAGTGCAAACGGACACGCGGCAGAGGAGGATACACCGCCGGCCAAGCGCGCGAGGATGGAGGACGGTGGCGCCAGGAGCGAGGAGGACGATGGCGTGGATGATACGGTGGAGGTGGACGAAGATCAGGATGTTGATGAGGAGGTCGAGGATGATGAGGTGGAAGAGGATGAGGGGGAAGATGCGGGTGAGGGCTTGACGGAGGATCCGCTCGAAGAGAGAGAGGAACCCGAGGATGAAGAGATGGAAGATGGGGACGAGAGCGATTGAGAGATATTGCAAGTGCAGTGTGTCGGGGGTATTTATAACGAGCTGTTGCATGGGCTGGCGTTTTGGATGGTCACAATATCCCTCGCGCAAAGGACGGGCAGATGGTGAGAAGAGTACAGGCACATTGATTCTTCATTGTTTGGAGGTTGAGGTGTAGCTGTGTACTTGGTAGACTCTTCATAGAGTCTACAGCGTACCACCCTGTGCTAGATCTCTAGACTAGGTCGAAACTTCGCATGCCGCCAATTGCATAGCCGGCGCTGTGGCTTCCGGCTGGATTCGTATCCTTCATATTCATACGCACTGATCCCTCACGTTGCTGTCTCCGCTGCATGTTCACTATTATCTTTGACGCTTCAGGAGGAGCAGACTCAGCGGCCGAGCCTCATGGGCACCTCTGGCTTGAGCGGGTCGCCGTATTTAGCTGTGTCTGTCAGTTCACATTCCACATCAAATTGAAGCTCTACACTCACTCTTGATCTGCGACGCCTTATCCACAATGCTCTCCCAAGCGCGATCTGCCTCCTCCCTCGCCCGCGCGTTCATCCATTCAAAGCCAGGTCGATCTTCCTGCTTGGTCCACTGATATCCGGTCGCTGGGTCGGTTTGAACAACGTTTGTCGGTAGAGCTTCACCAGCTCCACTGGCCGTGAGAATGCGCTTGCCGTTTGCGTTTATCACAGGATCCGTGATTTTGTTTTGGGAGGCACCTTGAGAGAGGGGTGGAGAGAGCTCGGAGACGGGGTCTAGGGCGTGGGTGGCGGCGTTCTTGGGGGTAGATGGGTCCTCTGGGAACATCTCTTCATCTTGGATAGGCAACTCGGGCGACGAGTGCATTGTTGAATCGCCATCTACGTCTATGGCACGCGGAGGGGTTAGATTCATGATTGCGGTGGTGAGTGTTGGGGAATGGTGGTGGACGTTACCTGACATGGTGACGAGATTGGAACTGTTTCTGGGAATGCAAACGCTCGCAGAATATCGAGCGAAAGAAAGTGACTGTGGGCTTTACCAAGATGACGATGAGGCAATCAGACGAAGAAAGAGTGGTAGCTGCAGCCGCGGCTGCCACCCTCGAACTAGTATCCTAGCTTCGGGAAGTAGCGAACGAGGGGCATCGTATCCTTGCACATCTGGCCGCGACTCCAGGTTCCACTCCCTCGTCTATCACATTCACAACTCTACTGAGGTACTCCCACAACGACCCACCACAGAAGAAAATGCCACCGAAGACGGCAGTTGTCGACGCGTGGGATGATGACTGGGAGTCAGTCGCCGACGTGAGTAGCCTCGAATACTTTACGACCATAGACTAATTCCGTCCAGAGGCAAGACGAGAATGAGAAGAAGGGCGTGCCAGCACCGCCTGCCAAACTCACCAAAGCCGAGCGGAGGGCACAGCATGCCGAGTTGAATCGCCAAATATGGCAGTCTGCGTATGCCCACCCCAACTTGCACGTGCAGTCTAGATCAATGAAGCGACTGACGTTCGCAGGGAGAATCCTGAGCCCCTGCTATTCCTCGAAGCCCGCAATACCATACCCGTTCAGCCAACCTTCAAGCCCACTATGACGGTACTCGCTCGTAAACCGCCCCAACTTTTGTCACGCAACGCTGAAGAAGACGATGATGATAGCGAGGAAGAGAGGCGAAAGAAGAGCGAGGCCGACTACGAAGAGCGCAAAGCACGGGCACAACGAGAGCGGGCCGAGAAAGAGCGCCGGTATGCAGAGGCTCGTGAGAAGATCTTTGGCTCTCCCCAGGCGTCAGATGAGTCTCGCGGTGCATCCCCACACAAGCAGGGCAGAGGTGGAAAGGGCAGGGGCCGTGGTGGACGTGACAGTCAGAACAGATCTAACGAGCAGTCACCGGCACGTCCGCCGGCTGCCGGGCGCCAGCTTTACGAGCCCTCATACTCTCCGAAGCCGGGATCGGCCTTTGTGCACAAGAAGGAATCCAGCACCAGCCGACCCAGCACGCCGAACGGACTTGAGAAACCAATCCGCGAACCCCGTGGCCCACAAGCCGGCGTAAGAGGTGGCAGAGGTTTTGCACCAAGAGGAAACCACCTTGCCGGCAACGTTTCGTGATCCAACCATGAAGTGGCATCATTTCAAAAGAAGCAGTTTTGTTGCTTTACATTCCACGTAAACCCCTGATGGGCTATGCCATCCCATGAGTAATGGAACCCTGGCCCCCTTCATAAGAATCGCTCAAATCAAATCGTGCACCGCCAAGCTGCAACGAATAAAGGATCCATTCCAGGAGCGCGATTGGGGTACCAGGCATGAGTAACATCGAAATTGATTGGATCCTATGCCATTGCCTCAACCGCCAGCATCAAAAGCCTGTCCTGCCTCAGGAATGCAAGAACCGAGGGGGTGGGAACTTCTGGACATCAGCAGTCACACAAGTCACGCGTAATGTCTAAGAGCGGGCAAACGTTCCCAAACGATGGCCAAGATTAGGACCACCACGAGTGTCTTCTTGATGCCACACAGAACTACAGATCGACGGATTCGACGAGTTTGCAGCATGGCTACTCTCCGCGAATCGAACAAATCACATCCCTCCAGGACCCATCTACTTTCGCCTGGCGTCTTCGGCTCTGGGAGTTTGTTCCTGTTGGAATGCTTCATGTCCTTGCCTTTACTAACCCCTCAGACAAAAATGCTGTCGCCATCAGATGCTACATGGCAACCCGATCGTTGCGTTCTAGTTATATAAACGCTGCCTCCCTTCGAGATGGCCTTTGTCCGGCAGCCTCTCGTTAGGGTCATTCATTATATACTCATTATCACTCACTTAGTCGTCGCCCAGTGCCATCGACGTCCCTAGTCCATCATGATGGACAAATGCAAGGCTATGGTCATCTTGGCCTTTGTCGCTTCCGCCCATGCTGCGGCTTTGCCTCCAGTCCCTGGCAGTGCCTGTACGTGGGAGACTTTTCTTTAACAGAGATTCATACTCGCTTCGCACCCCTAGCCGCCGGTCCTGCTGCCGGATCTGCGGCAGCTGGCGTTGTTATTACCAAACCCTCTGTTCCCGCTGTCGCTTTGCCTGGCGGAATCGGCGCTCCTGCAACCCCTGGGGCGCATTTCTTTGGACATCTCGTCTTAAATCTGTCGTCATCTTTTCTATCATGACATAACAATCTGTGAATACTTCTCCTGAAAATGCATCCGAAGTCCTCTCACTGTACTGTAGCTACCACATGGCGTTCCCCGAACTTCTACTGATAGCGTTCCCCTTGCTCTAGTTTCAGAGCTTTTATTAGTTATTCACCCATCTGACACAAACATAGCATTGCCCAAAGTCGGGCTTCCGGGTTCTAAAGATCTTCCTGTTGCCCTTCCTCTCGACAAGGTCCCCGCTGTCGGCGCTTTGTCTGTGCCTGCGACGCCAGCCATACCGACAGTTCCCGTGGTTGGCGACGTGCCTTTGTCGGCGCCCGCAGTCGTCATTCCCGACGTGAAGGTTCCTGTTGTCGGAGATGCTCTTCCCGTCGTACCCATTTCAGCGCCCGATGTTACGGCTTCTATTGTGCCTGGTATGTTCTTTTGACTCACACATGGCTTCGGAACGCAATTCCCTGTCACCATCGGGGATGAACTTTACTGATAATGTCTCTCAACTTTAGCTGTTGAGCTTCCTTCCACTGTGCCAGAGCTGCCTCTCGACGAACCAGACCTATCTCTCGATGCCCCAGATCTACCTCTCGACGCCCCAGATCTGCCTCTCGACACCCCAGACCTGCCTCTCGACACACCAGACCTACCTCTCGACGTACCGGAGCCGTCTATTTCCGATCTACCTGTGTCGGATCTCGATATTCCGGCTCTTCCTACCCCAGCTATTCCCAGTCTAGATCTGCCTAGCCCAGGTCTCGATACTCCAGCTCTCCCTACCCCAGATCTACCTGTCCCAGATCTCGGAATTCCAGCTCTCCCCAGCCCAGACCTACCTAGCCCAGATATTCCTAGCTCAGGTCCTCCTGGCACCGATCTGCCTATCCCAGGTTTGCCTACCCTAGATCTACCCCTTCCCGACGTCCCTGCTGCTCCCTCTGTCCCTAAGCTTCCGGTTGATCTTCCACTTCAACTTCCTAACACGGACTCTCTGCCTGCAGACCTGTACGTATTTCCTTACGACCGTTGGCATCATAAGTTTCCCTAACACCAATGTCTTATGACTAGCCCTGGCCTATCCGACGTTACCGAAATCGATGCGCTCAACAAAGTTGTATCGCTTGGCTCGACGGTCCTCTCGATCGTACTCAACATCCTCTCAAACGGAGCTGCGCTGTTCCCGCTCCCCGGAGACCTGGCTGCTCCAACCGTTCCCCTGGCTCCCAATGCTTCCATCCCATTGGGTAAAAGATCACTCGGAGGACTAAGAGGTGCCGTTCCAACGCTAGCTGGTTCTCCCAATGCAGCTGTAGGCGCAAGCCTACCTGTTGTTGGGGGTATCACTACTCTTATAGCGTGAATAGTTATACTGATTGATGCTTAGGAAGAGCGCCTTCGCTTCTCCCCCCCATTGGCGGGGTTACTGGTAAACCTTTGAGCATTCTTACCAACACTGCCGGTGGAGTCACAGGTAATCTTCCGGCCGTTGGTGGGATTACTGGTGGTCTTCCACTCGTCGGTGGGGTTGCTGGTAGCCTTCCAGTCGTCGGTGGGGTTGCTGGTGGTCTTCCGGCTGTCGGTGGGATTGCTGGCAGTCTTTCCGACGTTGGTGGGGTTGCTGGTAGTCTTCCGGCTGTCGGTGGGGTTGCTGGTAGCCTTCCACCCATCGACGGGGTTGCAGGTAACCCTCTGAGCATTGTTACAAACGTTGCCGGTGGAGTCACTGGTGGCCTTCCGGCGCTAGACAGTCTTACCGGAAGTGTACCCGTTGTCGGTCGTGCCGATTCGCCCGTGAACACCGTCACTAATGCTGTCGGTGGTCTGACTAGTGGAGGCGACCCTGTCTCCGGTGCTGTAGGAACTGCAGCGAATGCTGTTGGGTCTAGTGAGCACTCCCTTTTCTCAATCTTTCTGATACAAACACTGATTATCCATCCTAAGTCCCTGTTGCGGGGTCAGTTGCAGCTCCAGTATTGAGCACTGTTTCCGGCGCAACGGGCAGCTTGCCTGTCGGAAGTCTCGCCGGCATCGGTAGCTTGACCAACTTGGCTGCTCTCCAGTCGGCTGTTTCTGTCATCCCTGCTGGTGACCTTGCCTTCGTCAAGAGTCTTCCCGTCAGCCCTGATGCATCGAATCCGATCACTACTCTTACTACGCTCGCCCAAAACATTTTGAGCTTGCCGGGTAATGTTGTCGACTTGAAGGCTTCGGTTTCAGCGCTCTGCCTCGATACTTTGGGACTTGCTCTTCCGGTATTGTAAGGAAAGAATGAGAAGAAGCATGGGTACTTGAGAGCTTGGGTTTCTGGACAAGCTACGATGATTGAAGATTGTGTTCATTTCTTAGGGGTTGCGGGGGCTTGATGCAATTGGCATGGCATGTTGTCTCTCCTTTGTTAGGTAGCTGAATAAAAATGGCGATGCGATGAAACGTACTGTCCGTCCTCTTTTGAACCTTACCCATCCAGCTCGTACAGAGCCTTATCACCAGTGTAAGTTCTGTGTGTTCCTCTAAAATTTGACCGTTAAGCTCACTTCATCTAGAAGTACTCCATTGACATCATTTTGCCCTTCCCAGGGTTTCTCCGCTCCTTACGATATTCGCTAGGCAGCACACTGGATCCAAGAAGGAAAGAGCAATGGGTGCACTTAGGCACCAATGAAGGTGTCAGTATCCACACTCCTCTCATCGATGAGACGCTTTTCAGGAAACTCTCGACGGCGGAACTTCAGCGACTCAACAAAAGTATACAATACCAAGCCCGACAGCCAGCGTCCTCTCTAAATCCACGTACCACACTGAGCATCGAGAAGCATACCACCGCTACGCATTCAAAGTGAATACGTCCCTGCCTATTTCCGTCTGCAGTGGCGCCGGGCATTGACATGGACTCATTTGCGCGTCCTGGTCGCTCTTTCCTATTCTGAGTACAGCACTGGAAGGCGCCGATAGCGGCTATGACGTAGGGTGAAATCTCGCGCTCGAGGCAGCAGTGAATTCACGATAGCTGTTGTCATGGGCGATTACACGGCGACTAGTAAACAACGCTTTTTCATACATTACCTGCCGAAACCTTGCCTCCCCCACACCACACTCGCCATAACCTCGCAGTAACCTCGAAGTTGGCCTTTGCTCTACAGCCACGTGGAGTCAACAGCCCGTTCCATCCTGTCGAGGGGAAGGCGCGAAACCCGTCAAGCCATCAAGCCAAGGTCAGTGCCTCGCCCAAGCTACTGTTGTCGCTCGCTGACCGAATCACTCAGATCCGCCTCGAGCTATTCTCACCTTTTGCACACAATCAAGTCAAATACATCTTGGTAGCGCTCGTCACGCACTGAGCTGATATTGTGGGGTCCGCCAAGTATCGAGTCTGCACAATAGCCGCCGTCAACGAGCTGTCAGGCCAAAATCCGTTGCATATCAAGCTCAATCCAAGTTTTCGTCAAGCTGCTCATTCCGAGATCAAGGGATGTCAAACATGGCTTCGTCGTCAAAGTCGTCCGAGGAGCAGCCGTTGAAGAACGAGTCTCCCGCTCCGGCTCCTACTGAGTCTCCAGGTGCGAAGGAGGAACTGTCCGATCAGGCAAAGAAGGCCATCATGCTGATCAGTGGAGGCGTCGTCTTCCGTGTCAACAAGCAGCTGGTCCAGGCTCTCACTGACCTGAACGGAGTGTATACAAGGGCTAAGATGGACGAGGTCCTCACTAACTTGGTTGAGCGCAGCCCGTTGTATCGCATGGGTATCAAGAAGACGATTGTCATTCCGATCAGTGAGCATCTACCATCTGGTGCAAGTTCCTTGACGCTAACGGCAGCAGTGCCCGGAAAACTCGACCATTGCAACAAGAACATCGTGCCCAACAAGATCATCATGAAGCCTGATGGGAAGGTTACCAAGGATGCCAGCAAGCTCTTCGCGGCGGATTTGAAGTTGGTCGTTGAGTCTGATCTCGCGAGCAAGATCATTGATCACGGTCCGGTGGTTGCCGAGCTGTTCCAGCGTCAGCAGCACTTGCACAGGAAGCGCCATAAAATGGTAAGTACCTAGTACAAGCATATTAATTCTGTGGCTCTGCCTCTTCTGACATGCCCTGGATGACTTTGCTAACCTTATACCCTCTTTCTAGGACGACAGCGAGCCGTGCTGTATCTTCAGGATCTTGGAAGAAGACTACATCATGAACGTCCTCGATCCGCGCAACATTATCATGGACTTCAGCTTCGAGTGCATCCTCTGCAAGTCTCGCCACCAGATGTGTATCTTGTCTCGTCGCCAGTAGAGCACTGCGCTCAACTATCCCCGGTGGAGCTTTTGTCTTTAGATATCGGCGTCGGGGAGGACGATCAATGGAAACGGGAATGACTGGGAATTGATACATGCAGATGATGATGGGTGGCAATTTGGGAGCATTTCCGGCGCTTCTCTTGCGTATTGGGACTGTACTTTTAGGGTAGCAGTTTAGTGGATAGTCGACCGATCAAGGGCTCTGTCCGCTTCACTTCATATCTCTCTCGTTTTGTGCTGGTGTATCTCTATCTCTTGAGCATGCATGCATGCACGTGAGGTTGTAAGTCAGTGATATATAGCTCGCTCGTGTCAGCTTGACCATGAAAGCGTGCATTGAACCACGTTGAAGGGACGTGTGAACGGGCTCGAGAGCTTCCGCAGTGAGGATACCTCGAGAGACATCGCCCACCAGCTATCTCTCTCTCAGCCTTGCTTGAGCTCAAGTATATATAGAACAAGGAAGCGGAGTAAGACTGAGTGAGGATCTGTCTGATGAGTGAGTGAGGTTCATTGAGGCTCATTTATATCTATCTATCCTTCTGCCATCAAGACCATCCATCACGCATGGAAAGCGAAGACTTGAAGTAAGTCCGTTCGTCAACAACTAATAAAATATATATCGGTGACAAGATCGAAGTCTTTGCTGCAATCCTGGTATGATTTGGGGTGAGGATCAAATATCCCATTCCCATGAGCACAGTGCATCCATGACATGCGCAATTGACCGTTTGATTGCAACCTCGAAGTCGTTCAGAGATCTGTTGTCGATATGGTAGCTGCAGAGCGTAGAGCATCTTGTGATTGTCATGCTCTTGGCTGTGGAAGGCGATATATTGGCTGTCGTGGGATACTGTAGGTACGCGTAGAGCACGGTGGGGCTAAGCTCATGGACCTTTTTCATAGATGCCAGCATACTTTCGGTAGTTCGAGTAGCGTTTTGCATTGCAGTTGAGATCTCTCTGGCTCTGGATCGGTGTATATTGACAATAATCTCAGTGAACACCTGCCAGTTGATTCCCGAGCAAACTTTTGCCGAAGATATCTGTTTGATCCACTTCTTCAGGATGCTCAAGTCAGGCTGAGAAATGCTGAGTAGCTGGTGGCCCCTCCGAAGCCGCCAGCCATGAAGACGAGGCTTTCGCTTGGGTTCTTGGGCATAGCACTATCCGAGAATCAGGAGTATCCCAATACGTTAAGGCTGCCGCTTGGCCGTCAAAGTACAAGATGTTTAACGTTCGGGTGGTTGTCATGGTACAGAGCATTGGAGTGCCAGAGCCACCATAGATACCGAGAGACATTTCTCTACACTATTCATACAGAGGCTGTAAGAAGAATGGGTTCGCATATACGCATTGAGTGCAAAATAAGTTGGAATCTTTGGGGGTTTACCATCACGTCTGGCATAGAGCTGGGTGTTGGGCGGCGCTGTCGCTGTCACGATAGAATGGCCATTGGGAGCGTACAGTACTAGGACATAAGTATCCGGACCATCCGAAAAAGTGGAAACCACCAACCACAGAAAATA